>JAHWFP010139815.1:1054-39391 GCA_023313725.1 Lithobius niger | reverse complement strand
CCCCTCTATGTAAACTACTTACTTTTGCACAATAAAAAAAAGGAATTTGAGATTATAAATTTTAGTTCCATGTATTGCCACCAGCCGATTTTTTTAGCACTGTTTTAACTGATTAAAAAATTGTATGCACAATTTGTTTAATTTTGTCCCTAAAAAAGGCAAACATTAATCAAAGAAATGAGTTAAAACTGCTAACAACGGCATGTAATGACAAGAAATGGTACTAAAATTGGTAAATCTCAAATTCATATCTTTTGACATGATGGATCTTAATTATTCTTTTTATTGCCGTCGAAAATATACATTACCGGATTTTCTTACTTAGCAGTTCCTTCCTTTTGACGGCTCAATCCCTAACGATGAAAAGTTGTCCTCCCTGCCACACTCGTAGTTCCCTTCCGCGCATGCGTGCCTGCCTCTATATAAAGCGCCCGAATCGAGCTGGTCTTATCTTTCTTCCAAGGGCACCACGATGAGTGGTTCTGTCTTCGGTTCTCCCGACTATCTTCCAACAACATTTTGGTTGTTGTCTCCGGCTCCTTGGTTGCCGTTCTGGTTCCTCTGCTGATCTCCTGGACGCCAAATGGATTAAAGAATCACCTTCCCCTACAAAGAAGGTATGGATAAGAGCACCGCGGCCACCCCATCTGTCTCAAGCAGCACTTCCTCGCCGCTCTGGTTGCCTTCCTCATATCAATCCTTCACACTTCTTCCTGAACAGAAGACATGTCTTGGGCTCATCTTTGCCGAGCACCTTAAGAAGACTACTGACTTTCACTTTGGTCGCCAACGGGCAGACCCAATTCCACGATGGTCACCTCCTCGACCATCTACTGCGACAACGGCCGCCACAAGCTCAACGGCCGCCACAAGCTCCAACCAAGGACTGGTCGTCACCAGATTGCCAGTTCCTTTTCCTCGGTTTCCTTCGGACACGGCCGCCGCCCCTGCTCTATCGTGTGATCCATCAGCCCCAACGACTGCCTCCTGTTTTCCGGGACCCCCTTTGGTCCCTCCTCCTTCTTCCTCTGCGGGTGCACCATTGGCTTCTTGCTCACCGGTCCCCACTTCACCGTGTCTCCTCTGCACGAATCTGACCTTTACCTCTTCGTGACCTATAGCATCCTCTCCCAGCCCAGGATCTTGTGCTGCGGTTGCCACCATGCATTCACCGGACTTTCTTCACTCGTTCCATCGTCACCAGCAACGGTCTCCGAGATCAGAATTTCCATTGCTGGGATTTCCAGACTTCCTCCGGCCGCCCCCGCAGTCACTCGGTCTCTCACGACTACAGCCAGTCACGACCCTCAACAAGCAGCTGGACCATCTTGTACGGACTGTTTAAAACCTCCTTCGGCATCTCTGACTGCCGACAATCAACCCTCTTCTTCTTCAGCCCCGCGTTGTCACCACCTTTTTGCGGTCACTCATCTTTAGTTTTTCCAGAAGACTTTCAGCGAAGCTGCTGCTCCGACAACGGCTGACCTCAAATAGTGGTCACCTTCCTTCTACTTTCTTAATAAAGTTTATTTTGTACTCTTTACTACAAAAAAAATATAATTCAGAAAAGAAGAAGGGGTAAACAAACCAAAATAGTGACTAAAACATGTTTCCAAGTAAGGAAACAATGACGTCAGTAATCATGTATACGCAACAGGACGTTGCACGACATTGTCTTTTATGCCGGCGATCGGTCGGCTCTCACTCTCTCGTCTTTTCATTTCCCCACTTCTCGTCTGTTCCTCTAAAACGGCTCTCTGTTTTGAAGATTTTCTTCCAGTTATACTACGACTCGACGATCACCCTTCTTCCCTTTCTACTTGACGTTGTTGGTCATTTTACAACTTCAAAACCCTACCACTGAGCATCGGTTCCTCCCTCTCCGGTCGTCCTTCGGTCTTCCCTCTTGACACGCCATTCTTTACTTAGCGGCCGCACAGCTGAAAGAGCACACACGAAAAACAGGAGGGGGGGGGGAGCAAAGACATGTAGAGCCTACCCCTACTAGGCATCCAGCATGACGTAGGATCACATTATTCCACAGTTCCAAGTCCCTCTTCCCAAGTTGATCATCTTAAGATCACCACGCCCAGGCCCAAGTCCTACAGTCGCCGCCTCTTCTCGGGCCCACTCGGACGCCCTCAATCTGTCTCCATCTACAGAACATTCCCCCCGACAGTTATTCCAACCATCGCCCTCCTTTGCAGACTAATTCGTTCACCCTCAACTGATTTCCGCCGTCGAGACTTATCTTACGGCCGCTATCCCAACCAATGGTCGCCAGGGACACTCCGTGGTTTCTCTTCTCAACGCCACTAGACGGTGCAGGTTGGTCTTTGTTTTCCCGCGTTTTCCCTGTGCCTGCCTCTCCAATGCACTCGACCATTGTCACGCCATTGCGTCTCCTCACCCAAGCCTTAGTGTGTTTCAGCAGTTATGGATTCTTCGAAACCTACTAACACTGACTCCTCATCTGCGCCAATTGTTCCTCCAATGGCTAATTCAGTTCCTGTTGCCGGTCATATTGGCCCTTTCCCGAACCCAGTCAAGTGTTCTTGCCTCAAATTCACTGGCTCTAAGAACCATTTAGACCCCCCTCCATATTGCCAGTTCCACCGTAAGTGCAGTGTGTGCGCGCACCATTCAGAAAAAGAATGGAGGGAAATTCTGTGTCGACACAAGAAATCGCGGCAACGTACCGTTCAGAAGGCGAATTAACAAGCTCTTGCAGCTAACGATTCTGGTTCGTCACAAGCTCACCCCAGTTCCACTTCTACAAAGAAAACCCGCCAAGTTAAAGTGTGTACTTTAAGGCCCACACCTGTTCCAGCTCCTCCGGTCGCCCTGCCTCCTTTGCACAGCGGTACTCAGCAGTCTCCTCCGTCAACATCAGGTAAAAAATTTGAAGTCCACCCTTGGTATGCGGACTAAAAACAAACCTGTGTCATCTTCCAGCACCGTTCCCGCGTCTCTATCCTCAGCTTCTCTGACCATTCCTCCTCCGTTGGCTACTTCACATTCTTCTACAGCAGACCCTTCGGTCGCCCCATGAAGTAGGGCTGTCTTTCTCGGCTTTGCTGCGAGGACTCCAATTGACATCGGAAGATATGGCACATTTTAATATCTACTGCGAATCACTCATCTCAACGGCACGCTCCTTTGCACAAGAGCTTGACACCTTACGGGAGTCTGCACTTGAAACAGAGTCTCTCCGATCCACCGCAGCCACGTTGCCAGCTCTTCAAGAAACAATAAATACTCACGTTGCGACCAAAAACTTCCTTCGGTATTCCAATTATACCCTGGCCGAGGAAATTGGTCGTCTTCAACATGAAGTCTCTTACTTCCGTGCCACCAACACACTTAATGAAAGAAAAGTTTAAGAAACGATCTCCTTTCCCTTGGAGGGAGCAACACTGCGCAAAGTCAAAATCTGGCCGCCTCACGGTCGCCCTCTGCCCAAAACCAGGAAAGAACCCCTTCAACGCTATCCAAGCCTGGTCGCAGCCATGAAGGGAACGCGGAGGCGGATGCCACGCCCCCACTCCAAGAAGGGTCGCAGGATACACATTCATCGGAATCTCCAGTTCCAGCACTTAAGGGAGACTTCACCACAGCTTTGGTGCCCCCTTCAGCTACGGCCCTTGACCCTGCCATTGATCCAGCATCCACTACTCGTATGACCCAGGCTGTGGAATTAGGGGTCGCCTCCTGGTCTGCAGCTGTACCCTCCTCCGATCTCCATCAATTGTCATGCTACAACTTGTGGCAGTTTGACGATGCAGCCACATTTGTCCCAGTCTTTAATGGGTTAGTGCAGTGTTCCACTCGAAAACTCCCGTGCACAGCTTGCAGTCAACGAGCAAAAGGCATGACGCTCTAATTCCGAGTACTCCCATAACTTCATTTTCTATTATTATGCTTGCCGAGGAACTGTTCACTCATCGTTTCATCCTTGCCTCATTTTCGACAACCGTCCCACATCTCTTACGGCCACCATGACCTTACCGTTACTTTGGTTCTCCGACTTCTCCACCCGTCAATACGCTTTCCGGCCATCGGTCATCTATGCGATTCTGCAGTTACTTCGCTCTCACTGCGTCTTTGGTTCCTCAGCCGCCCTTCCTTCTTTTCCGCATGACGTACTAAACTCACAAGCATGCACGTACACAGATGTGACTCAAGACTTTTTTTATTCACTACAATTTTTCTTCAAAATTTATCCGCAGCCAAGTGTTCCTACTTCACATACATCCCAAGGGTGCACTGCCTCCTAGTCTTTTTCAACACATTCAGTGACTCACTCTGTCCGCTTTTTCCTTGTGCCTCGAGGATTCTTCTTTCGGCTGCACCAGACAACCAATTACTCCTTAACCGTCGTACCCTGACTTTCTAACGAAGAACTATTCTCCCTCCTCAAGCAACCAGGATGTTTGCAACCAGGATGTTTGGATCAGCTTTGGAGGTCGGCTATGTAAGGAAATTCCGCTAATAGATGTTTTCGACGGCAATAAATACTTAAAAATACCAGGGGACGGCCTGGTTGATTTCTGCTTTTGTTGCCCAACCGAAGACATACATTACTCTCACCCACCTGGCCTCCCCTCTCGGTGGCCAAGATGGACCCTGCTTGGAAGAAAGATGAAACCAGCTCGATTCGGGCGCTTTAAATATAGAGGCACGCGCGCATGCACGGAAGGGAGCAACGAGTGCGGCAGGGAAGCCAACTTTTCATCACTATGGAAAAGTTCCTTCAGCAGGAAAGAACTGCTATGTAAGGAAATTCAGGTAATGTATGTTTTCGGTTAGGCAACAAAAACAAAAATCAACCAGGCCGTACCCTGGTATTTCTAGGTTTCTGTATTTATGAGAGTTGTAAAAGGCCATATACATCATAAATGATGTATAATGTGCGTAGACTTCCTGAAGCCCGCTTTGACGAAGAAAATAAGTCTTTCACTCATGTCGGCCGCCAGTCGTAGGCCTCAAAATTAAAAACTTCGCACCCTATGGTTTAAAACTGAAAGATTTAAGCGAAAACCAAGATCATTTTTCATTTTGGTTCTCGACAACGAGTTAAAACATTTCCCTGGCAGACAATGCTAACTCAAAGATACCACGACAATGTTACTTTCCCCGTGCCTGAGCATCGTTGCATCTTGTTCGAATGAGCTACAATCCGATCTTGTGCGCCTCACTTATTTCTGTCCGATTGTTACATGCTGCAAGCATTGCACGTTGGGGCCTCCCTCTGCCTGTGCTGTTTTTTTTGTTTAATGCTCACGCGCAAATGAACTCTAATAAGCACTGCCTGCTGGCCGTGATAATATTCCACCACTCTCAATGTATCCCAAATCGTTTCTAAAACGTTATTAAACTTTAAACGTTATTCCCACAGACTCTAAACGTCCTTGTCGACCATTCGACAATCGACACCATCGAAGGCACCCCACAACCATTTCAACATTTCACTTCGCCTCCTCACCTGTAACACGATCCTTTCCATCATCTCTAGCCACCAATCTATGATGCATCCAAGCCCTTTCCTACATTCCTGCTTTTCGTTTCTTCAAGACCAACTGCAAAGGCACACTTCTCAGACCTCGTCTTGACCCACTGACTGTCTGATCCCTCAACACCATTTATCTGACGTAGTTCACTAAAGTAAATGGTGACGAACCCGAACGTCTTCTCTGTCCTGTAATTACCTTATGCTCCTTTTACGGACCATGAACAAAGAGTTGAACTCTTTCCCCAGTTATGAAAGACTTTGGAGTAACTTCTACCACCATGATCACCAGATGGATGAAGACTGTCATCGTCAGTGCTTACGAAAACGGCAACATCTGCTGTACCGGCATAAACACGATAATTTTAACAAGTAAAATTAGTTTTTACTAGCTTAAATACTTACCTTCAGTAATTACGCTAAAATCACCATTTTATGCTTTCAAGTGCTCATTTTTAAAATAAAAATCCCCATTTTTCATTTTCCTCAAAACTTCACTCCTCTCCCGCTAGGCGCGCTGCACCTCCTCTCCCGGTGGGCGCCATCTTGCGTCTCCTTCCCATCACTATTTGAACTTTCCGGTTCAGTGACAGTGGGGAGGCGGATGGGTTCTTACTGAAGGTAAGTATTTAGGCTAGTAAAAACTAATTTTACTTCTTAAAATTATCGTTTCTTACTACCGGCAAATACTTACCTTCAGTAATTACGCTGAATTCGTCATTCAGGAAGTGGGTTTTCTTCCCACTGCCCCCTGCAGTATCACAAACACATAAATTCATACATAACTTAACATACTGACTGCTACAAGAAAGATTACCCACCTCATGTCTATGGTCTTTCTTTTCTTCGTTTCTCCAGTATGCGTCACCAGTACTTCTTAATGTCCCTGTCTGGTAATCTCTGTACTGGCAGGAAGCTCGTTCCGAAGTGTCCACTCTCGGATGTCCTTCCATGTATGATTTCTGCCAGAGTGGGTAGTGTTGATCTCTCCAGAATGTTCCTATCAACAACCGCTCACTCGACTGCTCTCGCCAAAATGTAGTCAGCATGTTCTGTTACTTTCTACTTAGAACGTCTGAACTGCAACCACATGACCCTTGACGATTTCTTTTCCAGACTCCCCACAAGTGTCCCGAAGATAGTGGCAAATGAATGTATTTTGGTGTCTCCAAGAGCATGCGGCGACAACTTCATTCAGGGGCGTCCCGCATCCGTAAGCCCATGAAGCCGCTAATGCACGTAGTTCGTGGGCTCTTACTTCTGGTGGAATATCAGGATGATCCGTCCCATTCTCATACGCCCTCTTTATCACGGCGCAAATCCACTTGCCCATCTTAAGTGGTGAGACCCAGGTACTCAATGCTTGTCCTGTCTTGCTGTCAACGTCAAGGAACAAGGGAGTCGGGGATCTAAGGCTTCCTCCCGCGGAACCTTCGGATGCCGAAGTAGTTTTATCGACATAAAACCTCAGGGCTCGTACCGGATATTGAAGTCTTTCCTCATCCCTGGGTGCATCAGCTTCCCAAGAGCCTTAATGGTTACTGGTGCAGGTTTGACACTCGCCTCACAGTTCTTATACCTGAAGTGTGCGGGGAACGTCAGAGTCACTTCCGTCCAACCTCTTGCAAATCGTATGTGACCGCCGTTCCTGGAGAATGCAGCCATCTCACTTTGCCATGCTGCCGACGCTAGTGCTACTAGAAGTGCAGTCTTTTGCGTGAGGAAAAGTAAGGACGATTTCTTCGCCGGCTCGTAAGGTGGTTCCATCAAGCTTTGAAGGACCAATGATAGGTTCCAAGTGGGGAAAAGACACATTGTCTTTGGTCACTTGTTATCGAACACCGCCATGAGTTTAGAGAGGACACTGTCTTGAATTGTCTCGAACTCTCCTACACAAGATAGCACGGAATTAATAAAAGATCTGTAACCTTTGATCGCACTAGGTGACAGTCCTTGTTTGAACAGCTCCTCGAAAAACTAAATCAACTTGATAACAGATGGGCTACAGGGATCGCAGTTGTTTTCTCCACACTAAATGAACCACTTCTTCCATTTCGCGTTGTAGGCTCGCTGTGATGATGCTCGAATACATCCTACAAGTCTGCCCGAAACATCTTTCTTGAAACCCCTATTTTCCAAGTTGGTCCTTAAAGTCTCCACCCGTGAAGATGAAGAATAGTGGGGTTTTGATGGATTGTCCTTCCCTGGTGTTAAGTGAGGAGGGTCTGTGACACTGGATGGGGGATCGGTTCTTCCTTCCGAATCTCCACGAGTTCCGTGAACCAAGGGGCCGCTGGCCACCATGGAGCAATGGGAATGAATCGTCCTCTCGAATCTCGCAACTTGTTCACAACTTTCTGGAGCAACTTGAAGGGGTGGAACAGGTAGGCACTCATCCCTTCCCAGCTGATGGAAAGTGCGTCCGTCGCCTACGCCCTCTCTTGCGGGAATGGGGATACGAAGCAAGGAAGCTGCGAGTTGAGCCTTGTTGCAAAAAGGTCGATGTTGGGCCGACCCCAGAAGTGAAACAGCGTCTCGCAAACCGCCGGCTCTAGTTTCCATTCGGTCGACGGCGCTTGGGCACCCCTGGACAACTCGTCCGTCCATACGTTCAGGTTCCCCGCCATGTGGCGAGGAACCAGTACGATGTTGTATGCCACACAGGTCTCGAAAATCCTTGTCGTCTCTTCCATGGGGATCCGGAGTGTGTCCCTCCTCCTTTCCTCACATAGGCAACAGCTGTATCATTGTCGCTCATAATACCTACAATCTGGTTCCGGAGGGTCTCTTTCCAGGACAGAATGGCATAGTGTACTGCTCGTAATTCTAACACATTGATGTTAAGGGTTGTCTCCAGTTGACTCTAACTTCCTGATGCCGTTTCTCCCTCGAGGTGGGCTCCCCAACCCGTCTTTGAAGCATCCGTGAAAAGAACTCTTCGGAACCGGCTCATGAATCGGAACTCCTGTGTTGAGGTTCTGACGACCCGCCCATCACATCAGGGACTTGACAGGGAGGTCTTTTAGAGGTAGAACATCCGACCAGCTGTTCCTCATGATCCATGTTGTCTTCCTGAACCAGTTGAGGGGCTTTGCCCTCCACTGTCCTAAAGGTACCAGTCTTGCGCAGGAGTCTCTAATCCGTTAATAGAGGTCAATTCCTTCGCTGTTGCTGTCTCCTTTTTGCAGAAGGATGTACGGATGATCCAGTTTTCAGGATCCTGTCTTGGGACGGTTTGACGTTGAGAAGAATAATGTCGAACGTCGCGCCCAGGAACGTGAAATTTGTCGCTGGGGTGAATCGTGATTTCTTCAGGTTCATCCCTAATCCCAAGTGAGCGAAGAGAGAGGTGCACATGCACAGGTGTCGGATCAGGAGTTCTCTGGATGCGTTCCACGTCAGCCAGTCGTCCAGATAGGCATGCATCTTTATCCCGTGAAAGTGAAGGTGTGCCAACAACGGTTTCATCATCCGGGTGAACACATACAGAGCTGTGGCCAACCCGAACGGCAATGTTGTAAATTGGAAATGTTGGATGGACGGGTGAAGTGGTACGTGAAGGTAGGCATCTTGAAGGTCTATCGAGGCCGTGAACTCCCTTGGTCTTAAAGCCTCCCTGATGGTGTCGATCGACTCCATTTGGAAGTGGTCGACTGACAGGAACTGGTTCAGTTTCCGAAGGTTGAAGACAACCCTTGATTCCCCTCCTTTCTTTGGTATTACACGTGCTGGGCTCCAGTACCCTGGTGTTGGAGGCGCAGGAATCAGAGCACCTTTTTGGACGAGGGAGTTCACTTCCTTGATCAGCTCCGGGATTCTTGAATACTCGACCAGCCAACTGGGGGAAAGTTTGTAGGTGCTGGCATTGACCTTCCTCCAAAATGTTGAGAACGACTTGATTGTTGGTGATCTTGCGCCAGTTCTCCAGGTGATTGGACAACCTGCCCCCCACCTGCCGGTGTATGGGGGGGTGTCCTGACCATCCCCAATCAGTACCGGGTATAGGGTCGGCGACTACGTCCTCGGAAGAAACCTCTGCTATGTGGGAACCCGCTCGCCCCTCTTCCACGCGGTTCTTCTCACCTGACTTCTTTGCCTCGACTTTCCCCGTGTACGGCGTGTTCCACTGTGTAATAGACCTCTGAAGCTTGTATGCGCCTCTTCCTCTGGGCAATCCCCACGCACGCGGTGTACCCGTCGAGCCAGGTTTTACCTTCTCCTTGAGTTCTGGGGCTAAGTCCAAGAGTTTGCCATTGAATAAGTCTGCAGAACCGTGAATGGGTCAGAGGCAAAGTTTACCCGCAACTTCCGTCGAGATTCCACTAGCTGACTCAAGCAACGCATCCCTGCGTCTAAACGAATTATTCATCAAAAGTCTGCTCTGCCAATTTAAGCTGTCTTTATGAAAGGACGCTTTAGGATGTGCATACATTCGCGTATCGTTTCATTTTCCCAAAGCTCGGGATTCACCAGTGCCAGTGCTTTTGAGTGCTGCCGTCGAGCTAGAGTAAGCCAGTTCTGCCTGGGAACTTGCACGAACACTGGCTCTTAAAATAAAGTCGTCGTCCTCGAATTGCGCCCATGGTGTCTGGATGGCAGCTGGGGTCTTAAGGTTAAAGTCAAGTTCCAGACTGCTCATCTCGTGTACGTACTCCGCTTGGGGGTATGTAGTGTATCTATTTTTTCATAGTGCTCCTTTTTCAGTGGCACGGAAGAAGAATTTTGCCTTTTTCGGGTCATGTGGTGGTTTCGGTTTGCCCGCAGACAACGGACAACGGCTGCTCGTCTTTTCTGGTGAGGGTTTCAGTGTTCAGCAGATGACGAAACAAACCGCTGATTGAGGGAAGTGGGTAGGGCTTGGTTGAGACACAACCTTCGTTAGCCAGCGTGTCCAGTGGTGGATCTTCCGGATTGTCGACGACTGGGGGGCATTCCTTATAAAACCTTGTCGGCCTCAAATGCTTAAGGGTAGCTTCTGAAAGTCGCCCACGGGATATAACCAGGTCCCTCGTCAAATGGGTCATCAATAGATCCTGAACCGGTGTCGACTTCCTCTGTCGTCACTCTCCTGGTCGTCATCACACGATTGCCGTCTACACTTCTTAGCTTGACTGCAAAGCAAGCTCTTACCAATGCCATTTTTTGGCGACACAGTAGTGATACTTCTTTTAGTTTTCTTACCTGACGACAGTAGTGTGTCAGACGAGTGGTGTTTGACGTGAGAACCCACCCCGACGCGTGGCGACGAAGACACCGCCGGTGACACCCCCGGAACAGGTGGAGACATCCCGGCGACAACATGGCGACTGGCGGCGACCAGTGGCGACATAGCGGTGACAAGCGGTGGTGGTACGATGGCGACATTATTTCCGCTGGCAGACTGCACTATTTCGATTTTTGGCCCTCGCTACTAGCACGTGTGTCAACCCGACCGCTGTTCTCCTCTTTAGGTGTGGTCGTCCGACTATTTTTACCTTATCGCCTGGGCCCGCTTATCGCACATTATCTCCTGTCAGTTTTCCTTTTCTAACCGAGGTCGATGTTCCCTTCCCATCACCTACTCCGTTACTGGGAGATTTACGGTGTGGTGGGGTTTGTTTTCCAGCAGAGACACTGAGGGTGTCTTTTTCCACATCCTAGGCATCCCTCCACCTCATTTCCATCCATACATTTATCCATGCGGCGTCCTGTAGAAGGCCATCTGTCATCACTAACCACAACTTTAGGGACATTACATGACAAGAACATGAACAACACTGTCTGGGTTTCATCTTCATCACCTGTTGTCGTCTTGCCCCCATGATCCACACATCTGAAACGAAGTTCTGAAGAATCGGTATGTCTTCTCTGTCCAGTAAGAGCCTTACGCTACTATTTCAAATAGACCAAGAATAACGAACACCGGAAAAGCTGCAATCATTTCTTCTCGCATACAGGCAAGATATGGAGTAAACTCTGCTGCCATGATCACCACATGGCTCTAGACGTTCATCATTAATGCTTACATGAAGTCCTCAACATCGACTACTCCGACAACATCTGAGTTACATGGAATATGGACGATTGCCACTTCACATCTCACTGCCACTTCTCCATCCAAGTAGTCCTCTATGCTACATCTAGGAGTAACCCAACTGCCTTCAGAAGCCACTACTTCAGGAACATAACATGACTAGAACATGGACTACACTGTCCGGGTTCCACCACTGCTGCCAGAATGACGTCCAACTCACCTTAAGCACGACAACAGGAACGAAGTCCACCAGAAGATGGAAGCAAGACCCCTTTTTTCCTGTAAAGTGCGAAGTTTTGTGAAACTTTTTGGGGTGCCAGCTCGCAACCCTGAGGTAACCCGTCATGTGATACCTGCCACCATTTTATTGGCGAAGTTTCCTGTAAATGCATACATTGGATATTTTTAAATAGTGGATATTTTTGAAACGGTAACTGGAAACATCAAATTACTGGCCGCACCGGTTAAATTTGGTTTTTGTTGCTTAAAACGCAAATAAACACTACCCGAATTTCACACCTCCCCTCGAGTCACCACTATGATAAATCGAGACGGGAAATAAATGGCAGGTCGTCTCGCCTCAATTCTTTTAAAGGAGGGCTAAGCAGCTGGCCGGTTCTGGAGAGCTAAAAAACCTTAAGAAAGAAAAGCATTACAGGAACTTAATGCTTAAATTTATAGTTAGCCTAGTGTCAGTGGCGTCTTTTAACATCCTTAAGGCCCCAGGCACTGCAGAAATTCGGAGCAGTAAGTGGTCTACAATTTTGCATATATTAAATTTGCCTGTGTTTAAGAAATCGCAATGAATTTTACCCCCTTATAAATACGGCCCCGAGTGGAACTGGTAGGGAACACCAATTCCTATGACCAAAGGCACCCACACAATGGGACACATGTCCTCTCTCCCCCTTTCCCCAACGACCTTTCTGATGAATCGGGACTAAATTCCAAAATTGTATTGGACAATTTTATTTGGAAATTAATGAAAGGTCTACTGACAGTTAATAAGACATTATTAGGTAAACAATTTTAATATCTTTTACAAAAAAATATTTTTGTTCTTTTGCCTTTTTTTAATGTCTACCCCTGTGGACATAAACGCTGGTGAAGCCCTTTCAAGCCAAACTAACATGTAAGGAAAGTCTTAGCTTTAACTATGCACCGAATGCGGTGTGAATATCAAACACATATTAAACGAAACCATTTATAAAAACCCAAAATACCTGCTACCTAGATTAATTCACTTACACGTCGGCACCACAACAAAATAGTTAGGAGCGGCTCATTATAAACAGCGTCAACTGTAGTTAGGTGTTGGGACGCCTATTATAGAGATCAGTCTCACCAGGCCGTTATTTGTTTAACCCAATCGCTCACAATACGTGTACCATTTCTGTACTGGTACTTGACAATAGAGACACCTCAGCACCGCAAGGACATCTGTGGGGCAAACCATCGTGTGGGGCCTCCTTCAACAATTATTTGAGAACCTTATTTGAGAACATTTTTTTAGGCTTTAGCCTACCTTTATTTCCGTGTTTTTCCTTATGCTGGTTCTACTGTTTGTAGGGCCGTGGACTGTGTTTGAGGGATAGGTCCCCTTCTCAGTATGGGGCCCGAGATAGCACCTCCCCCTCCCCCCCCCCCCAAATTGCTGGCCTGATGGTGCTGTGTACCTGCTCAACCATTTGTGAACGGCAATCTTGCATTCCCCACGTTTCTTTTTCGAGTATGGTTTATAAAGTCAATGTCACCATAATCATGGGTATATCTATCTACCCATGGGTATATCATGGGTAACCTATCTACCCATGCCATAATGTATGTATTAAACTTTACATCATTTCCGTTTTCTAAATGCAGTTTGACGTTAACCGCACACCACACTCATGTTTTGCTAAACCACTTCCAGGAAAAGAAATGCGCGCTGTAGCATCGTGCAAATTCATAACAAAGGCCCTAAACAAATCACAAAAATAATCATGGATCAACTAGAAATGAAATAAAAACTAAATTTGTGAGCTGAGTTAAGCCAGGGTTGAGAGAGCGACGAATAAGGGTTAACACACGATACGGGTTAACACATACTTGACAAAAAATTTAACGTAAGGGAGCCCCCAGTTAATTTAGGGCCCTAGGCACGCGCCTATGCCTAAAGGCGCCACTACCTAGTGTATTTTTGTTTTAGGCTGTAGAAACCGAATTTAACCGGTGCTGGCCGGTAGTGTTTTTTTTTTAATAATTAACTAGTAAAAACCACTACTAAGCATAGAATTCTTGCTTACGTAAGAAAGAAAACGAAGACAAGGGATTCTTACTTACGTACGCTCTCAATGTGTAAACGTCCCAAATTGTTTCTTAAAATATTATTAAACTCTTTAGAGTATCAACTATTTATTTTTTGAATAATTAACTCGTAAGAACCACTACTAAGCATAGAATGACTACTAAGAATTACATGGAACCACTACTAAGTGTCCGTGAGGAAGGACAAGGGGTTCTTAACGAATGCCTGGTTCTTACGCAAGTTATAATTCCACTGCTCTCAACGTTTACGCATCCCACATCTTTTCCTAATTAATGTTTCTTTCTGCTGCAAAGTACAATACCTGTCAGTTTTAGCATTGTTGTCTCTACGATGTTGCCTTTGCCTTGAGATTTCAGTTCGCGATGGCTAACTCAGTCACCTGATCGCGCATGCGCGATCCTCCCTATAAGAATGGAAACACAAATGGGTTTGCAATCTCTTTGTCTCAAGCCGTCTAAGCGGCTGCTTCCGGTTTCTTGCCTTGGAACTTTGAAGTCGTCGTGGCTTCCTCCCGATGTCTCCCGGGACCGCCGACATCCCGATGTCTCCCGGGATGTTCCCCGACACCCTTTCGTCCGAGGTGTCCTGTCTCCACTAACCGCATTTTACGGGCTTCCTCCCGTATCTTCCGTGACGAACCGGGCCCCGATTCGCCTGTCGTGGCCGACACCTGCTTTTCGCCCTCATCTCCGGCCCTAGGATGAAGTCGTCGTGGCTCCCTCCCGTTGTCTCCCGAGGACGCTCCACACTTGAATTGTCGTTCGGCTGGCGCCATTCTCCTGGCTACGCACGTCACTCTCCCGCCACTTGGTTCCTCGCCCTCACGTACTTGAAGATATCGTGGCACCTTCCCAGATTTTCCCGGTGCTGTCCCACTTTGATCCACTTCCCGGCTTCATGCCGCCTTCCCTGGTGCGCATGTCACCCCGACACTCTTCCTTGTTGAACACTCCACACCCACATCCTGAAGACGCCGTGGCTCCCTCCCGTTGTCTCCCGGGATCGTCCCACACTTGAACCGCCTTCCGGCATTGTGTCGGCCTCCCTGCTATGCACATAGCTCCGACACTCTTCCTTCGTTGGGAGTTTCCTTCCTTGTGGTCTGAAGACATCTTGTCTCTCTCCCGTTGTCTCCCGGGATCGCTTCACACTTGAACCGCCTTCCGGCTTGTGTCGGCCTGTCTGCTACGCGTCACCCCGACACTCTTCTTTCATTGGGAGTTCCCGTCCTTACGGACTGAAGACGTCGTGACTCCCTCCCGTTGCCTTCCGGGATCGAGCCACACTTGAACCGCCTTCCGGCTTGTGTCGGCCTGTCTGCTACGCGCCACCCCGGCACTCTTCCTTCATTTGGAGTTCCCGTCCTTACTGACTGAAGACGTCGTGGCTCCATCCCGTTGTCTCTCGGTATCGTCCCACACTTGAACCGCCTTCCGGCATTGTGTCGGCCTCCCTGCTATGCACATAGCTCCAACACTCTTCCTTCATTGGGAGTTCCCATCCTTACGGACTGAAGACGTCGTGGCTCCCTTCCGTTGCTTTCCGGCTTGTGTCGGCCTGTCTGCTACGCGCCACCCGGACACTCTTCCTTCATTTGGAGTTCCCGTCCTTACGGACTGAAGACATCGTGGCTCCCTCCCGTTGTCTCCCGGGATCGCTTCACACTTGAACCGTCTTCCGGCTTGTGTCGGCCTGTCTGCTACGCGTCACCCCGACACTCTTCCTTCATTGGGAGTTCCCGTCCTTACGGACTGAAGACGTCGTGGCTCCCTCCCGTTGCCTCCCGGGATCGATCCACACTTGAACCGCCTTCCGGCTTGTGTCGGCCTGTCTGCTGCGCGTCACCCCGACACTCTTCCTTCATTTAGAGTTCCCGTCCTTACGGACTGAAGACGTCGTGGCTCCCTCCCGTTGTCTCCCGGGACCGCTCCACTTTTGAACCGTCCCTGCTTATGTCGGCTCCCCACTACGTGTGTCACCCCGACACTCCTTCTTTAGTTCGGAGGTGGCGTCCCCAAGGACCGATGTCGTCGGGTTCCCTCTTGCCGTATCCCACAACCACTCCACTCCTGCATCTCTTGTCGTCCCGAGCTTCGACCTCTCACCGGCCTCATGTCGTTACTGCCCGTCCGGGCCCTAATCCTTGATGTCACGCGTTCATCGGACGGACCGCTCCGTGACTGGCTTGCAACCCTCACCTGAATTGCTCTTCCAACTTGGTAACGCTTCCTCTCCTGCTTCTTCTGGTCGGCATCCGACGTCTCCATCGCTTGTCTGTATCGTCGATTCTCCCGTCTTATGGGCTGATTTTAACTGCAGCTCCTTATGGTTGACGCCATTCCTATTTTGCTTTTGTCCCCACACCCGGAACGTTCCTGTCGCTTAATGCCCAGAAGAACGCCGACAGCACCACACCGCCGGAACCTAGTTATTGTCCCTCGTCCTTGCCTCCACCCTTCGTGGCAGCAGCCAGCCGGGGACGTGTCGACCCGACCTTACAGCTACCCTTCCCCGTCATTAACCACATCTCTTCTGCGAGGGACCTTCCGGTCCCGCGCTAACTCACCGTACGACACTCCTGCCTTGTCTCTCAACACAATGTCCCTCGGCTCTCGACCTTGGCGCTCGCCCGATCAGTCCCACAGGTCCTCCGCCTACCGCTCGGTTTGGCACCTCCATTTTCTGTCACCTTCCTTCGTCTGTTATCTCCGGTTATCCTTATAACGCCATCGCTCTAGCCGTTGCCGTTCCCTTCCCACTTCGGATGGCCACGTCACAGTTTTAAGACCGTGGCCACACCGTTCTTGCTTTTGCCGCCTGCGTTGCTGTCGGCCGCGACCTATCTCACCGGTCGACCACGTCGCTGCGTCCACGCGAGTCCTGCCTCTCCTGGCCGGAAGCTTCTCTCATCCAACACGAGGCTTTCACTCTCGCCACTCCAGAATCGCTGTTGCTTCTGCTTCCTGTCCTTTTTCCCGCCTCTTACGTCGCGGAGTTGTTGCCCCTTCCCTACCTGAAAAGCGTTCTATTGGAACCGACTCTGGACTGTCTCGACCATGGTCAAGATAAAGCAAGCTAAGAGATTTGAAGACAACAATGACCTCTTCTTTGGCCGGATCTCAGTTATTGAGGACCCTGGATCCTGTTCGTGCCCTGGCTTGAGGAACCCCGCTCGCTGTGACCCACACAAAACCGTATGTCAATTCCACCGTAAATGTGACTACTACAATATTACCGTGTGCCATATGTGTTACAATCCCTCTCGCCGAATGGAGGCTAATCGCAGCGACTCACCAAGCTTCTGCCATTCGGAAGCGACAAAGGCACCAACGGTCCCACTTGCTGAAGAAAATTAAAGAAGAACAATCCATTTTGTCTAACTCCACAACAATCGAAACTTCATCCCCTCTGACTCACTCGAACTCGTCACCTCTCTTAACTTCCATTTTAAAGAAGAATGTTCAGCAGATGATTTCAACTTCAGGCATCCCAGTCATTCCTGGCAAACCCTCACCTAAATCAACATTCAGTTCCCTGGCTTCACAAGCTTCCTGGCTCCAGGACCCTGTTGAACACTCCTCCGCAGTTCCCTCTTCCGAGGCTTCAGACGGAAACACTTCTCACCAGGAGGAGGCCCCAGCTAAGCATGCTCTTCCACTTCCTGCAGAGGACCCACGGCCAGTCTTTGACAGTTCTTCCTCTACCTTAGACTGTGACTCCAATACGCCACCGGTAATCCAAATCTCGTCATTCGATGTCGTTCCGGCGACTCCTTGCTTCCCAACCAGGGTCTCGGACATGGACCGCCCCAGGAGTCCTTCTCCATTGAACCTTGGAAGACTCAACTCCTCCCATCCACGTCTCTGCCACCTTGGAGTCCAGTTCTCAACTCCCTTTTGGTTTTGACACTTGTGATCCCCCCAACCCTCAAGCACAAGCTCCACCTCAACCCTCGTGTCAAACAGCAATTTGTTACGAACTACGAGAAGATCAAGCCCCTCTTGGACGCAACACAAGACCACGTCGACTCTTAACTAAGTTTCCTCACTTCAATCCGAAAACCTTAAACTCCTAAGTCACACAGCTCAACATCTAATGAACGATCGACTGGCTTCCCGGCCAAAATCTCCCCCTCCCCATTCCAGTCAGTGTGAACCACTCCTCCTGGCTCTGTGGATCTTTACTAAGATAACCTTCTCGAAACCCACTCGTCCGGCTTACAGGCCGCCCTGCCGATTCCGTCACACCTTATTGGACATCCGCCCTACGGACCCGAGAATTCCCCCACCATCCTTACCAGCCCGACCGGTGGTTGCGACACCCATAATCGGCCCGCTAAAAAACTGCTCGTCTTCCGAAAATACCAGCTTTGACGCAACCGATCTTTCCCTCCACAGCGACATCTCTGAGGCATGGGAATCTCTCACTTCCAACACTACTGGCCTTCATCTTCATTCATTCTCGTTATGACAATTCGATAACTCTAATACCTACGAACCTCTCCACCCTCTTATGACCCAATTATCAAATCATAAGACCACCGAGCTACCATGTGACCTCTGTCGCCACAGGGCCAAAGCTTATCACTTCGGAGTTCGGAACGTCTCTTCCTAGTTTTCAAAAAAAAAAAAAAAAAAAGAGATAAAAATACCCTGTCACGAACTTGGTATTCCTATTAAAAAAAAAACACCTAGAATTCTTATTAACTCGACAGCTTCGCCTTTCTCAAGTTTTTCAGGGACCCCCATCTCGCACCCATTTCTCAAGCTTTCAAGAACCTCCATCTCACACCCGTTTTGAAATTTTTCTTCCAAAAAAAAAAGACCCAAAAAAAGTTTTTATGTTGGAGCTTCCCTTCGTTTCGGCCAGCTTCACCTTCCAACGACAAGTATATAAATTATTAAAAAAAAAAAGCCCGTTAATCACCATGTCTTGAACTTCAAGCCAAAATCGTTGTTTTAATGTCAAATTTTAATGCAATGTTCATTTTTACTTCTACCCAAACTCACTGGAAAATCCTCATCAGCACCAAGCCAAAAAAACAAAACAAAAAAAAAAAACACTTTCCCCAACCTGTGTCCACCGTATCTCCTAATGCAACCCCATTGCTCAGGCAGTTCAATCACACCCACAGTTCCACATATCACCTGTGCTTCGATTTTTCTACAACAATCCTGGACACCTAATCTGTGACTGCAAGACACCGTCCACACCCGGCTGAAACCGCCTGGCCCACTCCGCCACATGAGACAGGTAACCGCTCCCTTTTCTTTCCTCATACATTTCCTTACTTGGAGATGTGTCAGAACAACCTTTCCCCTGAAAAAAAAAAATCTTTTTCTCACTTTAAAAAAAAAAAAATACACACCAGGGGAATGTGGTTTCGCATGCCTTGGCTTCCCTGGGTCACTCCCACTCCCAAATTCCAAACCTATGCGAGACCACAACGCCAGCCTCAGCACCCCGTGGAACTCTGTCAAAAGGTGCCCGCCACCAAATTTGACGAGGTCTGCCCGTCAATGCTAAATTGACAGGTATTGTACTTTGCAGCATAAAGAAATAACATGTTGCCGGCCCCCAGCCAGGCCGGCTAAAAATGGTTTCTTTTGCTGAAAAGTACAATACCTTCAGGCCCACCCTGCCTCCCCTCAAGTGTAGCCTTTGACGCAGCTTGAGACAATGAGATGGCAAACCCATTTGTGTTTCCATTCTTATAGGGAGGATCGCGCATGCGCAATCGGGTGACTGAGGCAGCCATCGTGAACTGAAATCTCAAGGTAAAGGCAGCATCGTAGAGACAACAAAGCTAAAATTGACAGGTATTGTACTTTTCAGCAAACTAAACCATTTTTATCCGGCCTAGCTAGGGGCCGGCAAAATGTTCTATTTATTGCAACTGAAGAAATACCCGTAAAGTTAACCCTTTCAAGCCTAACGTCATTTTTCATTTTCCTGCTGAAAAGCCTATCGCCAAAACATGGCTACCAAGAACAAGTTGCATGCCTCATGAAAATAAATAGTAATAAAAAAGCTAAGCGGTCTACGGAATATAACAATTTGCAGACGTAATAATTGTATTGTAAATTATTGAGCAGAAATATAATTGGGACCATCGTCCTACATTTTCATTGTTAAAAAAAATCCTGAAGGTCGACCAGAGAACGAAAATTTCAACTTGCAGTACTCGAAATGATAACATCCACTGAATATTCTTCCGTCAACGTCTGTTATTTCTTACGAAATCATTTGTTTTGTTTTATTATCGTACCAGTAGTTTATGCTTCGTGAAAGGAGGACTAACGCTATGCCAGAAAAGAAACAACCAAAAACAATTGTTCTGGATAATTTTCGGTAGTATTATATGCTTACATACTCATCCCACTACGATGGTTTGTGTGGTTAGAAACTATGTATTAAGTTGGATTCTGGCGGAATGACGATCTAATAAACTAAATTTGTGAGTAAATGAGAAAGACTTGGAGTTAACACGAGACTGAATTGTGATCACAGGAAACTCCCTTCCTGGATTGAAAATGGGTTATTTTAACGTAATGAGCCTCCCTGACTTTTGCCAAATTAACTGCATCGTCCGTGGATGTTTAATACAAGATTTACAGTACATATAACCAACTATTTTAATAAAAATAAGTTAAATGCGTCATCTAACTTAATGCATCTGGTGAACGCAACTAGTCCCAGTTAACGAAGTGGCTTCTTCAGAGATTTCAGATACATTTGAAATGTGAGGACAAAGGGTGAAGGTTGGCAAAATATTAAGACCACAACCATTCATCAAGGTGGGTGAGATGCTTAACCTGCATTATTTTCTTTGCTTAACGTGATACGTATGTGTTTTTTGATTGTTTGCTTATTTTAAAAACTTTTTGGCTTTTATTTAAAGCACGTTTCATCAAGAATTCTTCATTCCAGTAACATAGCTGTTATGTGTCACGCTTCAAAAGTCTTGGATAAAGTATGACGGACAGAACTGTATTGTAATGCAATGGCATTCAACAAAGCTCTATAGATTCTTTGTTCCTCCCAGGTTACTGTTAACGTATTTCTCCAACTAGTGGCAAGCTTGCTTTTTGGAGTATTGTACAAAGCCAGAAACAAACACGGAAGACAGTCTGGCAGGTTATTATATTCACAATGTGTCCGATTCATTAGGAACTGTTGAGGCACTGCAAGAAACAATTAAATAAAAATCACTAGTAGAGAAGAAGAGTACTGTATTATGATAAATGCTTGAACCTGAATTCGTGTAGATGCAAAAGCCCAACTTATTCTTCAAGTTAGTTTTAACTAGGCTTCCAGTCTGGTAAACCTATTTTCTTGCTAACAATGGTTGCCAATATGAAAACCCTGCTGACCTACTGTAATTCAACAGAGCTAATTTAATTCGACTTCCACAAGTACCTCTATTGCACGTTTTATTCCTGTTGATACCTTATTTTCTCGGATACGACAAATAAACATCCCGCTGAAAACTAAACCCTTACTTTACCAATTTTTTTTAGTGTTAGCTTAGACCCTAAAAATCTTTTCAAAACTTATGAAACTCTGCTTGTTTTGATATATCAAAATATAAATAAAAACAACTGCGACTTTCCAGTTGCATATCCCAATGAGAATTAACGACAGCTCTCGGATTGTAACATCATCTTTGTTAAGGGCAAAAAAAAGTACCTTGTTTTACGGGAGTTTATCACTCATAAGCAACTTGCGGGCGGCTTTTATTTTTATTTTTTTACACCAAAATGTAGCATTGTACATGAGAAAGTATTTTGGGTAGGTTGACATAACAATTTTATCTAGGCCTACATTTTCTTTCTGTTCTAATCAAGCTTTTTTTTTTCTGATTGGCTTTGATAAACATATTGTCAGTATCGCAAGCTTAGCACAATGGACAGATGTTTCTGTCTATTGTTGGTATATCTTGTGCACCATGTTTGTTTCAAAGGGAAGTAAAGTCATAAAAAAAATCACGCGCACGATTTTTGGAGATGCGGGCGCTTCTGTAAAACAAAGTTGTTTTTTTTTGGCGCTAAAGGGTGTTGTAGGCACGGCCATATCCTTCCAGTCGTTCTGTGCGATCAGCTGTAAACCAACATGGCTACCAACAGCCTCATTCGTTTGGCCCTTTTTGCAATGTCAAGTGCAAGGCAAAAAAGTGCAAGTTCCCTAAAAGGCACCAGATAATACAAGAGACTCATTGGATCCTGCCAGAAATGACTGACGGCCAACAAATCCCAAAACACTGCAAACGAAGCAGTGTGGTTTTGTTTCTGGCGCTTGTGGAATGAGAAAAAGAAAGATAACGTCACGCCACGCAGTTCAAACACGATTTTCTCCAGCACTTGCTAGTTGAGCACGCATCGTCTGTTCAAAGCAGGTGTTTTAAAAATGTGTACAGCTTAAGCACTAACACCTATTGATGTTGAATGCCTCCTACTATAAAAAAATATTCAGTTAGAGTAGTGCCACTTTAACATTAGTGCCTCCTCCCTTTCATCCTCCCCCAGTTTGTTCTACACTAGCAATTTTTACTGGAATGTTTAACACAATACCAGGAGCTAATAATCCATGCACGTCCTTAGGAATGACCATGTTGTTGTAATTATTGCTTCGTATTCCATCCATTGCCTCAAGGTCGTCTAGGGGAGCAACTGTGGGTTTTGTTTCCCAGATCCAGAACAGCTAATTCAACTTCGCTAGAATCTTATTTTACCAAAGCAATGCTGAAATGCGCAAATTTCCAGCAAGCATACTTGAGCTGGTGTCGAGTCATGAGGTGAAACACGTGATTTCTACCCCTGTCAGCCTTAGTCTAAAGAAGGCATCTGCGTTTCTGCTTCATGCTCGTGGAACGATGCTGGATGCAGAGGTTCCGCTTGCGTAGACTAAACTTAACACGAGTGGTATTTTTTTCACAACTATCTCTTGGGTAGAATGTATAAGCGTTATTGTAACACGGATTATCCAAGCAGATAGTCGTGACCCAGAACGAGCGATGGAATAAGCAGTAATACTTACAATTCTAACATGGACACTCCGTCAATCCTAACACCCACTAAATTTTTCCATAATCATTAAAATGTAATTTGGATTGCAGAAATGCTGATTTCCTCAATTCTATTAACTTGTGTGAACTCTATAGTCATTGTATAAGCATAAGCAAACTGTAAAACATTTGGTAATCTTCCTTTCCAGCAGTAGACGTTACAAATAATTAAGAAACGCATTGGCAACTGCAAATAATTTGGAACAGGACGCAGATTGAAGCTTTTTTCTGGAAACCAGGATGAAAAGTTCAAGTCAAACAATATTTTTCGGTTTTTTTCCATTCATTTTAAGCAACATTTGAGCTGAAGCTGGTTTTTTTCCCCAACAATTTGGCAAAATGTTGATGTGTTTTTTACCTTTCGGCAAGAATTCATAGAAAGTTCTATAAATGTTTTACATTTTCTAAATTCTTGTTTTCATTACACCTCCTGCAACATTTTTTTTTCAATAGCTGTTTAATGGTCCAAATACCCAGTCCAGCTAAAAAAAATTGTCAAGTTATTTAGCAAACAACAAAATGTTACTACAATTTTGCGTAACATTTATCTTCTCATCTGTGTACTGTATGTTTACAGATTTAAAGCATTTATGTAGGGTATGTAGCTCAGTGGCTACCGCAACTATCTCACTCGTGCTTATGTCGATTGTGGGATGTAAATGTATTTCTCAGCAACATAACTGTTCCTACTAGGTCCGAGATAACCTTAGCAGGTAAAAAGGACAATCATTCAACAATTTTCCTTTTTTGTGATGGAGTAACTTTCAGCTTTTTTAAAGGCAGTAGGCTGCTGTCTTGCCTGTGGAAATGTAGTGTACATCGATGGATGAATGAACCATGTGTCTTAGAAGTTACCCTAATTTATTTTTCTTTAACACAATTACCACAATGAGGAAGAAAAAAATCGGCCTAATTTTTTTTGATCAACTTTACTTCTGGAATATCTAGTAGCTAACACTGTAACAGGCTTCTGCCAATTTTCAAAAATAGCTCAAGAGGTTGGAAGATCAAAACCCACAAGTTATTTATTGTCATCTTTATTGCACGAGTTAATAAATTTGTTGGAGAAATGTGAAGGTTTTCTTACAATAAATAATAAAATGCTTGCCTTAAGGATATTTGTGTATTTCATGTCGGTAGTCAGTCACTCATCAACTGAAAACATAATCGGCGAAAGGAACTTTATTTCATCTAGCTATGGCTAGAACATAGCTTTAAACAAATTTATTAGCTCGTGCAATAAAGGAGTAACGGAAACAGCAGCAAAAATCGTACACTGAAAATAGCAAAAATTTGGTAAGCCTTTATCGTGGATTTGTATTTCGAAACATGACGGGACGTGAGCCTGACAAATGCCATAAGGATTCCCATACACGCTATGAAGGATACAAACAAGGCAACAAATTACAATGTGTAGCTAAGAATTTAATTTGATTCTTCTACCTATCCAAGGTGAGGCACAAATGCTATTATCGCCCAAACTCGACAAACGCAACCAGGCAGTCATTTGGAAATATCAGTTATACGTCGCCAGTTTTATTTAGTACCCATGTGTTTGTAACTTTGGTAAGTGACATTAGTAAATTGCAGACATGAGAGCAAAAAAAATCTATTGAACCTGAATTACTGTAAAGTTTGCTCTAGGTTTCCCCGTTAAAGTCGAAATTTCAATGCCAAATTTCTGTCGTAATAATTTTTGGACTTGGTCAACAAGTGTGCCGGTATTTAATGCTATCCGATTTGTCACACAGGTTAGAATTTGAGCTGGAATCGTGATGTTCTCTTTTGGCTTGGGAGTGAACTTGTACTTTAGACACATTCGCTCTACATCAGCACGCGCTTCTGTCGATGTGCAGTCCTAATGGTCATTTCAATTGTCTGTGCCATTCTGGGGTTCTGAAAGATCAGTTTTATAGTAGTATATTGTTCTGAACATTGTTAGATGGCCAACGATGCCATTCAGGTAATTGACACAAGATGTCTCGCTTTCCTTCAGTAGTAAGAATTTTGCAAACCACCAGCTGTAGGAGCTAGAATGTGTTCTTAGATTGATAAGCACTGTGTTATACATTTTTAGTTCAACACGCAAGATTAGTGGCTCTGAGAGATACTAGAGGTATTACTGCATCGTATCAGGCAGATACTGGTACCACAGCTTCGGCATAGGGAAAACAAAAACATTAGCCTCAGTATCCATTGGCATCGACCATAAATTGTTATATAATAAATTACCATAAATTAGAATAATTAGCATAAATTACCATATATTAGAATAAAGCACCACAAATTAAAATAGATTATCAAAAACTAGAATAATTAGCATAAATTACCATATATTAGAATAAATTTATATAAATCACCATAAATTAAAATAGATCATCAAAAATTAGAATAAATTACCATAAATTAGAATAAATCACCATAAATTAGAATTAGCATAAATTACCATATATTAGAATAAATCACTATAAATTAGAATAGATCATCAAAAACTAGAATAATTAGCATAAATTACCATATATTAGAATAATTAGCATAAATCACCATAAATTAAAATAGATTATCAAAAACTAGAATAATTAGCATAAATTACCATAAATTAAAATAGATCATCAAAACTAGAATAAATTACCATAAATTAGAATAAATCACCATAAATTAAAATAGATTATCAAAAACTAGAATAAATTGGCATAAATTACCATATATTAGAATAAATTTGAATAAATTACCATAAATTAGAATAAATTAAAATAGCTCATCAAAACCTAGAATAAATTAGAATAAATCACCATAAATTAGAATAATTAGCATAAATCACCATAAATTAAAATAGATTATCAAAATCAGCATAAATTACCATATATTAGAATAAATTACCATAAATTAAAATAGCTCATCAAAACCTAGAATAAATTACCATAAATTAGAATAAATCACCATAAATTAAAATAGATTATCAAAATCAGCATAAATTACCATATATTAGAATAAATTACCATAAATTAGAATAATTAGCATAAATTACCATAAATTAAAATAGCTCATCAAAACCTAGAATAAATTACCATATATTAGAATAAATCACCATAAATTAGAATAATTAGCATAAATCACCATAGATTATCAAAAACTAGAATAAATCGGCATAAATTACCATAAATTACCATAAATTAAAATAGCTCATCAAAACCTAGAATAAATTACCATATATTAGAATAATTAGCATAAATCACCATAAATTACCATATATTAGAATAAATTACCATAAATTAGAATAATTAGCATAAATTAAAATAGATCATCAAAAATTAGAATAAATCACCATAAATTAGAATAATTAGCATAAATCACCATAAATTAAAATAGATTATCAAAATCAGCATAAATTACCATATATTAGCATAAATTAGAAAAAATTTGATTAAAAACTAGCAAAAATCATAAATTGGCATAAATTTGAAGGTGTCCGTCTGTATGCAGGGAATTATGAAACAGCAAACTTGTGTTTGTATTTTTAATTAATGGAATACAATGTCAACAATTACATGGACCAACTATTTGACAGTTTCATTTTACAACAGAAATAAAATATATGTACACAAGCAATAACTTTCACACAATCCAATCTCTATATTTAGCTTTATCTTAGTGTTAAAAAAAATGAATTACTTGCTAGTCTAATGAAATGACATGAAAAACATGAAATGGTTGATGGTTATGTACATATTTACAACCAGACTGTCCTCTTCATTTAAACATGTCTACCAGATAACCAATCAAGACAAAAATAACTTTGGCAATTTAAAATTATACACAACCAAACTTGAAATAAATGCATGATGCGATGGAAGAATGGACCAGTCAAATTGCAGCAAAAGTATAATAACATGCTTGACTTCAGCTCTTACTGAAAATTTACCTAACCTTCATATGCATATAGGAACAATGTAGCACAATGCTTAGCTTGATAATTTTAGGAGCAGGCGCCTTTTCAGCTTAACACAATTTCAACATAAAATAAATTATTAGCTTATAACAACAAAACCTTCCATATTTTTAATGAAAGGTTATCAATCGCTCATAGCAAGAATTTATAACCCCCTACTGAAACATCTTAGACGGAACTAATAAGAATGAATCTTAAGTTTATACAGGGCACCAGGAGTTTTATGTGGGAATTTTTACTCTATTTTCAGCCTAAAATTAAACTAAATAAACCTAGCTTGTATTTAATTATTATTTAGTTTAACTTAGTTTTAATTTAGTTTAGATTTGGGCTGAAAAATGAGCAAAAATTACCAGACGGAATGCATGGCGCCCTCTGAAAACTCGTATGGACCTCGTAGGAGTGAATCTATGTGTATAGAGGGCGCCATGAGTTTTGTGTGGGAATTTCTACACAGTTTTCAGCTAGACGGAACGCAACACGCGATATCCTCTGAAAACTCGGATGGAACTAATAGGAATGAATATGGAGATCTTTGTACCCTTGTCAATGTAGATTTTAAGCAATTATTTGAGGCAGAACAAATGCTGCACCATTCACCAACCGCTTGGAACTACTTCAAGAATATGACAGGCCGAAAAACCCATTGTATTTTACTTGGTAATTTAGAAATCACAAAAGGCGTTTGCTATTTACCAAAATGCCCTTTGATTTTCACTAAACCAAGGTGTGAATTTTTGGTGGGCTTTTTTTCTTGTTGGAAGATCTCCCACCTACTTCAGGCCCTTAGTTCAACCCTCGGAAGTGCCTGAAGAAGATGGAAGATCACCCAACAAGATAAGAATCCCATCGAAAATTTGCACCTTGGTTTAGTGACAATTGAGGGACATTTTCGTAAATATAATAATAATTTAACTTTAGCCACAAGGCAAGGATAACGGCAGGGCTCAGGGCCACTAACGCCGCTCCTAAACTAAAATAAGATTAACAAGTGAGTGGTAAACGCTGTAAAGGTTTAGAAATACACAGACTGACGAAAGAGTGACCTCTGGCACTCGTTCTTGGAGAAAGCTCGAAAAAAGGTATGTCGACCGACAAAAATCCCCGTACGATACGAAAAGTCAGCGAGAGATCAGCCCAGAGTCTTCGCAACTCAAGTGGCTGCAGCCCCAACCTTGTTAAACGCTCCCTTGGGAAAACCACGAAGACCCTGTAGACCACGTGTAAATTGTCGCTGTACTGCCTCCAAACAATCATTATCTTTACGCAAAAAAGGTGACCAGGCTGGCGTACATCTTTCCTTACAACTTACATATCATATCATATATCATATATACATCTTTCCTTGTGCATACCACAAGAATTAATAAGGAAACAACATTGTGCCTTTCATAATTTTGTCCTGCTCTTACGACTTTTCAGGACAAACTTTTTTTACATGGTTACCCTTACAGAAATTGGTTTTCACTCAAAAACTTCCCAGTGCTTTTAACTACTCCACCAATGGAAAGGTCTACTCAACATAATGGATACGGTACACTAGGTCTTCAAAATGGACAAAATTTGTCTACACTAGCCGTCTGCTAACGCATCACTGACTCCTGTGGGGCTTTTATGTTTTTAAAAGTCTGTATTAGGCCACACAAAAAAAACTCATGGCATTTTCGACAAGTCCAAAAAAGTCATTCAATACCTGTTTGAAAGTAAGTAAACTTGTGTCTTTAATTGCAAGCCTCCCAGCATAAAACTGCTCAATTTCAAAATTAAGAATTTTAGTTTAGACTTTAACTAATTTATGGGAAAGATTTTGCAATTCAAACAATTTTTTGTTATGTTGGGGCATTTTTTACTCAGTGATACAAAATTTTTCCTCATACAAGCTTTTTTTTTTTTTAAAAAAAAAGAGGTGGTAAAATGCCAGAGTACTAATTAACATCAAACACGTGATCACAACAGTACTTAGGTGATAAAGTTTTTACCGTCAAACCTCTCCTTCAAGTCGTTTTTTTTTTTTACTTCTGTTATCATCTGTCTTTTAATACAAGTACTAGATAGTTTTTACTATAAAATGCGAAACAGGAACCTTGTCAGACTATTATTATTCATAAAAGACTACGAAACTGCATTACAGGTACTTTTTTTTAAACCATTCTCAATAGTTCTGTCTTCTTTCATTCTAGTTCTTTCAAAGAATTTTTAATTACTGTTATCCTCACTAATCATCCTTGAGATTCAGTTATTAGCAAGTTTTAAATGGTAGCTTACAACGAATATGTAATCCTACTTTAGGAATTTTGGGAAAGAAAAGCATTTTATTTTGGAGATTTTTTATGCCAATCAGTAAAATTGGAAATATTTTAGGAAGCCTGGGAGGCCTGGAATATTTTGATTTGCTTGAAATTGTGATACAATAGTTAACTTTTCTAAACTATTTAAAACTGCAACTTAAATACTTGCTCAATAAGTAAAATGCCTAAAAAAGTTCAGCTTTGGGCAGGTCTCAATTGGCACCTCTCGGCCCAAGTTCCACAGTGTTTTACACCCCCCCCACCCTCTCCCCCCCCCCGCGCCGCCCGAGAGAGACTAGGCAGGAAATTCAACAATGATAAAAATTTCACTTAAGTATACAAATTAAAAGGAACCGCTTGCAACTCTATGAGAGTGTCTACGTGCGAGTCTGGGCCTGATTTTGAGCCCAACAAAGTTGAAAACATGTTTCTCGAGCACTGCCACATCAGTTATGTTTTAGGGTTTCTGACAAGACAACTTTAAACCGATTTTGATGTTTCAAATACACCATTTTAATCGACTGACGAGACCTCACTGACCCAAAAGTCAAATCAATACATAAGAGCATCGAGACTTTTAGTGAAATCTTGTCAGGGTATACGGTAATAACAAATTCATTCCCCATTGATTTTTGAGGTCTGTGCCCAAGAACTATTTTTTTTTTATTTGCAGCCTTATTTCCAAATTCTCCAATTTGTTGAGTCCTGTTTGGGTGTGCTAACAACTGTTGATGCTTATTACTCCACTTTGGCACATAAAATGAATTATGATAGGCCATGAAAATGACACACTTATAATGAATGTTGTTATGCCACTTAAATGTTGTTTTATGTTTTTACGTTTTCCAAGCACTCGTACAATTGAAGCCTTCGTTCAAACATGCGGCTTTGATCGCGTTCACTCCGCAACACAAACTGTAGTTCTGTCAGACAGTCTTCCACACTTGCTCTTGACGATGCGTCGTGCGCAGAAAAATTAGGCAAAGAATGCCGTCGCTGTAATGTGTCGTGGCTTCTAGGTCGGGGAGGGCTGCTGTTAGAAGGCTCACACACTGCAAGGATTAAAAAGCACAGACAAGTTATATAAATTAGACCATTCGACCGATTCTTTAAACCCGAATCATCAACCCTCAGAACTTCTAAACCTACAACCAGAACCAAGAAACTATCAAGGCAGGAGAGGTTAACTCAAGCTGCTAAATAACAGTTATGTCTAGTTTTGCCTGCAGTCAGGCTGAGGGGCACACAACTTCACACACACAAGTGCATTCCTGGAGTTATCTACCTGATGGATGTAAAAAGAGCTTTGTAAAAAGAGTGTGGGCATATGGTTTGTGCCATTTATATGGAAATCATGAGATAAGAAAGCGTATTTCAACTGGGAAACCTCTGATAATGGTAGAGGTGCTACCTAGAATAGTTCACACCTCTGACGCTTGCCCATTCTAAGCCACTCAGCCGAGTCTCCATAACTGGCGAAGGAGTATGGTCGTCTTTCACATTACCTGGCGTGACTGACCAGGGACTTAAATACCAAGATTGCTTTTCCAGTCACCAACGAAAGCAGCTTCTTCCTGTAGCTAGACTTAGCTCTGCTACCGCTCAGCCAACTTATTTCCGTTGGTTGTGTAATCCCCATGGCAGGTTTGTCATTACAGTCGCGTTAATCAGGTTTAAAAGTGTATTTTGTGACAAAATTCTTAAAAGTCAAAAAAATGATTTTTACCTGAATCGGAAAACGTGGACACCTCTTGGTAGGCTAACTGCAAAGTTTTGTCAAACTCGTTGGCTGCTATTCGCTCGGTACGAATTTTAGAAAGAAGGGCATCAAGGTTGGATCGTTTACGTTCAAGCACATCGGACGAGATGTGTGGCCCGACAGTTTGTCGTTTGTAGTGTCGCTCGTTTTTCTTATTAAGACTGTCTGCCACCTTTCTCTTTGCACTTGCTCTGTTCAGAGTCTCGTCTAAAGTAATGCAAGCTGAAAATAATAAAAAACAATTAAAATGTTCTCTACCAGTCAAAATTACAATTAGTACAACTAGCAGTTCTGTGATGAGTAGACTTCGCTCACCCACTCAATCCCGAAAAAATAATTCTTTTGTGTGGTGTTGCTCAGCCATATTTTAAAGAATAGTGTAAAGAATACTAAATTTTATTTTTGGATTTCATTTTTCAGATTGTGGATCTTGGATTTCTCGTGTTCCGTAATCGTCTGTTTCACGAGATACCACGAATACTTAGGTGAAAAGCAGTAAGTTAACCTTGGGCATAAAATGTGCGGTAGGATGAGAAACCCATTTTCGTGCACTTGAATCCTTAGCAATCAAGAGCTTCTCTAATCGCCGGATTCATCTCGTGAACCATTTTGGGCCGTCTGGCAACCAAACTTAACCACAAACCTAGAAGCTAAGTGGAACCGCACAAAAACGTATCGGACAGATAGCATAGATCGCACCACAGAGATCAGTCACGCGAGAGGGAAGTTCAAAATTTGGGTTAACCGACTGCACATCATGTAGGTTAGGCCATCTTGGTTTTTGATCAGACTAAACGGAAACAAGAACGGAAGGAGAACGGAAATTTAAGTGAACTTTCGATGATTTAGTGGGCTACTAATTTGTCGTACTGATGGTAGTGGTCGCAATTACCGGTTATTTCATTAAACGTTTAACCTGTTTTTTTAACGTTCGGTTACCGTGTAACCGATTACTAACAATGTTTACAAAACTATTGTTTAAAAAAAAAATTTAGTAATAAACGAAGACCATTGTTTAATATATCGTCGGTTTAATTGGTCACAGCAAGTGCAAAACGTGTTGTATGCTTTACAACAATAAGCAAATAAATAGATAAATAAATAAATAGATTGTTCAGCGGCCGGCGTTGTTGGGTGTTTTCCAGCAAGATGATTTTTCATGGATCCAGTTGATCTGCTTGCATATTTTAAAATCGTACCGCACAATTTGCATTTAATAGTATCAGCAGACACTTTCTTAAAGTGCTTCCAAACATCTGATCTTGGTGGCATTTTAGGAAAAATATTACCTGACTTGCGCACGTGGTGAAAGATAGACGGAGCTATGACAATTGACGATCGTGATTGACTGCTCAGTTAAAAGTATGCGCGCGAAATACTCGGGGCTGCTTGGACAATGGACGAGTCTACTTTAGGAGTTTGGCCGCTGGTAATGGGGGAGTGAAGGTCAAGCTTTAACTAAGGCAAGTCGTGCTGCGTGTTCATCACAGCTGTGTTGGTCTTTAAATAGATTACGTTTACTCGAACACGGAAATTAAAATCCGTTTAACCGAACTTCCTACGGTTATCGGTTACACGTTTAACCGCTGCAACCACTAACTGATGGCGAAGTGTAATTTACATTATCAAGAATGTCGATTTTCACATTTCAATACATCATTTAACAGATTTTTTTTCTTACTAGCTTTCTAAAGGTCTCACCTAAAGTATAGCACTTTTAAGTATAGCACTTTTCCTTAAGACCTTCTTAAAACCAATTATTTGATAAACTTAACAGGAATTTGCTAAGAACTTGTTTTCACCAAAAATTAAAACCAAACTTATTACTGATACACGAAAATGTGAAGTGTAAATCTTACGGGTTCATTTAATGTTTGACCAGTTCACTATCGGTTGGTTTAATACCATTGGCAGCATATCGAATCGGTAAAAAAAATCGGTAGTCAGTAAAGTCTTACTGTGAACAATCAAAATTTGAACATCATCAACTGCTTTCATAAATGTATAGTATTACAATGCAAAGTAAGCCACATTAGCGATCAGAAAAATGTTGATATTATCAGTTTATTGGGCGAGCATAGCAATTCAATCTGTTGTGTGTAGTTTTAGGGGCTTTTTGTCTTCAAAATTCTACATTTGGCCAACTTTGAGCAATTTTCATTGTGTCTTTAATTATTGTGGAGGAAAATCTAAACTTACCTTCTTCTTGCGTTTCCTTCAGTGAATGCCTCCAACTGTCGGGGAGCGTAAAAGATGGAATATCTTGTTCCACATAGAAAACCAACAATTCCGCCTGCAAGAATTAACATCTCAAATTAAACAATACATTTATACAGGCTGATACATTCTAATTTGCATCCAATTAAATCCACTACGCTATACATTTAAATATCAATAATCACGTCACTGAAAAAAAGGAAATTGTTTCTCAAGCGCTGGCCGCACAACCCATTTGATCAAAAATTAAGGTTTTATTTTACTTTACATAGCGTGTCGTGTTTTGGTTACAAAGCCTGTCGCAATTGTATAAAAAAAAACAGAAAAAGCCCGCTTAACTGTTCAACAAGTATTGAACAAAGCAGCAATAGTCTTCAAATATTTGACACTCGAAGAAAGCAGTGATGTGGTAGCCTGATGAAGAGAGTCGTTCTGAGCCCCTCCAACTCCAGAAAAACCTGACTGTCGAAAATTTGCAAGGATATTGGGACGGTGAATATCCTTTACTTTGAAATCTAAGCGTAAAAAAAACGTAAACATGGACTCGAATTTTTAAAGTAAGTGATGTGACATTTTTAAGCTTACATTTCACTTGTGACAAACACATGGTAAAGGTTTGACCAAAATGGAAATCTAAACAAATGATGCTCAAAATGGGTAGTGACATTTTGTTCGAGTCCGAGCAGCATTTGTTTACATTCGACAAACACATGGTGGGAGAAATTTGTGAAGTACAAATAAGGGCTTTACTTGTAGACCATCAGACCACCATTTGATAATGTAAGGGTTAATCCTTATTAAGCCTGTAGTACTGTGTCAGTGCCAATATTGGTATCTATATCAGATCGCCATATTCGATTTTCATCTGCAGTTTACAACTAGTACTAAGAATTTTAGTACGTGCTGGCTAAAAGATGTGGCTGCCTGTTAGTGATACAAACTTTACTATTTTCAGTTTATTTTCATCCTCAATTTATGAACAGCAAATTGAGGTAGTTTTTACTTGCAAACTCATAAATTTTTTTTTTTTTTAAGAAGTATAGTTCAATATCGGCATCGGATAGGTGGCGCAGACACTTTTGTGTGTGCCAGTATTGGTACCAAGTTTTGAACACATTTATCGAAACAGCCTTAACTTTACTTTGTATTTACACTTTCAAAGCTGATGCAGAATGTTGCCCCACAACTTTTACATTTTTCACTCCAACCAATGGATTTATTTTTATTTTTGCACAACAACCGAGCACAGCAGATACGATTCACCCAAAGCGACTGGTTATCCATATATTTTCCACGATGTCAAGCGAGAACGAAAGAGGTGAGTTTCGTCACATATTGTTCGTTTTGTTCTTAGAATAGAAACGGTAGTGGAGCTGTAACTGAAGAAAAGAATCAAAGCATGCCTCACGTTTTTATTTGGGAGGGAAGGAGGGACTGATGGATGCATAATAATGGGGCAAAGAATGTGATAATATGAAAGGTTTTCATCTTAGTTACAAAAATGAAGATTCTCCCAGAGAACTTGTTCTCGCCAGGAGAATCTTAAGTTCTCTGAGTTGAATCCGACGAAACTGTGTTACAAGATTGGGATCCTTCTCTATACCTACGGCGCGTTTTTACCTCATTAATGCAGTCATTTATGCAAAAGATTGCGTCACTTCCGCCACTATTCCACTTCCCCCTACCCTGCTCGCGTACGCTCAACTCTTTTCTTGCTGTGAACGCACGATTCCATGCAGGGAGGCGGGCGGGCCGTGTTTTGTAACACAATTTCGTCGAATTCGACTCAGAGACCTAAGATTCTCCTGGCGAGAACAAGTTCTCTGGGAGAATCTTCATTTCTCCATCGCAGAATCCTCCTCACTGTGTTACAAGATTGGGATAGATTAGGAAGCAGTGCACACCTTGGAATCGTTCCGAAGACGGCTGTGGTGACCTTGGTCCCACTTGGTAATCATCTAGTACCTACACCCTAGCCCACCCAGGGACCCCACTCATTCGCCACCTCGGCGTCCAAATAAGGGTCCCAGAGGAGGGCCCCCGCGCTCCGCAAGGGATACGTTTCTTCCCTGGCGCAGGCCAACAGCCGGATGAACTAGGCTGCACGCCGCCAGTCCGGTGTCACCAGTACTGCCCATCTTACTCGATCCACGATGAGCTTGTCTATGCAACGTCCAATTAAAGGACATGGGGGAAAATGGTACGGAAAGAACAGGCCCCAGTTCACGCTGAACGCATCCACAAACTCTGCCCCTGGGCAGCGTCCCCACGACCCAAACCGCTGCAATTGGGCCGTTGCCTCCGATGCAAACACGTCCACGTCTGGCGTCCCAAACCACTTACAAATAAACGCCGCAGTACACAATTGGAAGTCAAATCTGTCCCAGAAATTTCGAGACAGACCATCCGCTGTCACATTCAACTTCCCCGGCACAAATGGCGCCTGTACCACACAATTCAACTGACTTCTACGCTGCTCTAGGCTACGGACCATGGCATTAAGCATCTGGGACTTCGTCCCCCCTTCTTGATTCACATACGACACGGCCACCACGTTATCCGAAAGGATTCGTACTACCCGGCCCCTGACCAGATCTCCAAAAACGTCTAGCGCTTTCAGCATAGCCAATAATTCGCTGGCATTAATATGCAAGGCAGCCTCCCTGGGTTGCCACCTTCCCTGCGCCTGCGAATCCCCTATGGCCGCTCCCCAGCTTATGTCCGAAGCGTCCGTTGCCACCACTACTGCGGCCTCCAGAGAGACCCAAGATTTTGCTACCACTGGGCGACTCAAAGCCCTCGCCCACCAGTTCAAATCCCTTGCGAGAGGCTTCCTCCGTGCACTTCTGCACGACACCAGGTCGTATTGCCACCAACGCGTGTGCAACTTGCCGTTCTCGACAGCACACAACAAACTTTCCGCCAGGCCTAACAATCGTTGAAGCTCTTTAACAACCGTGACCGGGTTCCGTTGCAGTCCCGCAACCAATCGTACCATACGAGCCAGTTTTTCAGGTGGCAGCACAAAATGGGCTGACTTCAGATCCAACATCATACCCAAAAATGTCAAACCCTGCGACGGTACCAGAACACTCTTACCGTAATTTACGAAAAAACCTAACTTCCGTAAGGTTTCCAATACTCTCCGCACATCATGCCTCACACCTGCTGCGGACGGACCTATCACTGCAAAATCATCCAGGTAAACGAAAACTAACACACCGGCCCGGCGCAAGAAGCGCCTCACCACTGACATAAGCTTCATAGAAGTACCCGGGGCCGAAGCCAAACCAAATGGCAACACACAAAAGCGGTATCAACAACCCTGCCAAGAAAACATTAACAACCGCCGTGCACCATCCTTTATTGCCACTGCATAATACGCTCGAGACAGATCGATGGTTGCCATCCACCACCCTGGCTGTAAATGCTCTAATACCCGTGGTAGTGTATCCAAGGAGCACTTTCTCACCACTACAAACACATTCAAGCCTTTCAGATTCAAAATTATCCTGATAGACCCGTCCGGTTTTGACACTGAAAAAATCGGGGAAACAAATCCTACACTCCCGTTTTTCACACTCTCAATTACACCTCGAGCTAACATCTCGTTCAATTTTGGGGCAATCTCTTTCGCATCGTCAACTAATGGCAGTCTCGCCGAAACCGCCCTCATCGGTGGCGTATTTCCCAACTCTAGACCCGTTCCGTCTACAATTTCCAACGCCGCCGGCGACGCCCCATTGGCAGCCCACTCTGCACGACAGCCCCTCAAACTTCCAGCACGCCATGTGCCCATCATTTTTAAGCTCCGTTCCAGCTTTTCGTTTACAAATAATCCAACCACCCACACCACAAAAACACCTACGCACGCTCGGTAGAGCCGATGCCAATGCACGCCACCGCGTACCGCATCGCCCCCCAAAAAAACATTTTTTTAAACCGAGCCAATCGCACGTATTTCCACCACCAACAACTACTGTTTTCCACAGTCCGCCACTTGCGGTTTCCGTCGGTTCGGTCAGTCACCGACTCCGACAATGGGTTTCACATCTGAACTCCCAAACTCACGTCTCTTTCACTATCGTTACTCTCCAAATTCGGCTACACAAACCAAAAAAAAATAAACACCACGAACCTGATAATCCGTACTAAACCACTGCCGCCACGTTCTCAAGCAATTATCTCCATGCGCGGGTGCACTTGGCCGGCTTAACAAGCCGCCACGTGGTTCGTCCTTGCCAAATCTGCCGACATCATGCCGGCTGCCACCTTAATACTCTCCAACCAGTCTCGACAGAAAATACTCACCACCAACCGCGTAGCCTCGTAGCCAGCCACGCAGCTTGCTCTGAAAGATGGCGAGCTCCAGTTCAACTGGGAAAACGATCGTCCGAAACGAATTCTTATTAGTAATTCAACAATCTCAGCTCCAGAATTTCTGACTGCACGCACCAGCGGCAAGAAAAAGGGTGAGTGGACGCGAGCAGGGTAGGGGGAAGTGGAATAGAGGCGGAAGTGACGCAATATTTTGCATAAATGACTGCATTAATGAGGTAAAAACGCGCCGTAGGCATAGGGAAGGATCCCAATCTTGTACACAGTGAGGAGGATTCTGCGATAGAGAAATAAGTAATTTTAGTGTCACTAGAATGTAGGGGGCGTGCGATACTAAGCTTCAAGACAAACAGTCCATACAAAATGTAGTTTATCGTTAAATCTTTGTAAGAGCTTAAAAGGAGAAAACTAACTTTCATAACCCGCACGGTCTTTATCGTAGTCAGTGAAGACCAAAACAACATTCAGACATTCGCCGACAGTGCTGCTATGTGTGTGTTACTGGCAATAGCCTGAAAGCTAAGTTTGGGACCTGTAGTGGGTTTGTTAAGAACCGGCTGCTTCGGGCTCATTGTACCAATTTGTACACGTGCTGTCTTTGGACTGACTACAATAAAGCCACAATGGACAAGTTAAGAGTATGCTACAACAATGCTACTCGGAGACTTCACGGAAGACCACCATGGTATAGTGCTAGCCAGATTATGGCGGAAAACAATCTACCGTCCTTTGCTGCCCTTAGGCGGGATCACGTTTGGGGCTTCCGCTTATGGATCCTGGCATCGCCCAACTTACTTGTTCAGGATGTAACCAACTTCGCGCACCAGCGGGCACACACTCTCGATGTGTGGCAGAATGTCCTGTTGGGAAATTAGGATTTGGCAGAATGTGG
>JAHWFP010139814.1:602-21809 GCA_023313725.1 Lithobius niger | reverse complement strand
CAATATTCACTAGACACTTTCCAGGTTTGTACAGCAGTCTCCGAAGTTTTAGGATTTAAAATTAAGCAAATATGCTATATTTAGGTTTGGTTGCTCCTAGATGGAGCCAAGGTTGTAGCCATAAACTACTCCTTATTTTTAAAAAAAACATGCACGGGAAATTGCTTGGTTCGGTTTGCCTTTAATTGCAAAAAAAAAAAAACCTCTTATTTTTAGAGAAAAACTAGATTAGGTTAGGTTTTACAACCTCCGTTTCACTGGGAATACCTATTCAGTACTAGAGCCATAATTAGGCCTTAATTTCCTCCCTAGACTGATATAGAATCCACACTAAAACATCGGTCCTACTTTTTCTTAAAAAGGGGACTAGGAAAACTATGTTGTAAGTTTGATATAAATGCTGGCATTCAGATTTCAAGTCAGATTAAATTCAGGCAACTTTACTTTACAAAACTACTGAAAAAAATCAAAGCATATAGGGGGAACACGTTTACTGCCGACCTTTGACTTGGCAGGTTTGCTCGTCTCCAATTTTAGATACTAGCGTTTATACTGAGGGAGTGCTGTTTCCTTCCTAGGCGTGGTCCGTGGCCCCAGAAATTGAAGCATTTTACTTTACATCGCTGCCATATCAAGCTTCCAGATAGTATTTTTCACTATTTGTTTAGCATTTTAACATGTTTTGGAGGGGGGGGGTAGAGAAAACCCTGGCCCCCTCACTCGTTTTTCCACTTCAGGTCCCCCCCCTCGCCAAAGTCCTCAACTCTGAGCTTGAAATTCGACATGAAGTTACCAACCAATTCGGCCAAACTTAGAAGCTCTTAATAGCCACTCACTTGAACTTTCTTCCTGTGAAAACAGAACATTAAATTTCCTTCTGGTTCGTCCACAGCATCGTTAAGAAAAAGTCACCAAACTGGGCCGTAGCGCTCACACTTCCAACCGCCGTAACTTCAAAACTCATGTACAAATGTAATTACTACTTTTTATTTCCATGCAGGCATAAAGCCAAACCACACTAGCTTAGTTGTGTTGTAGGAGGGGCTTCCTTTAAGGTACTTAACCTCACATATATGTTGGATTCAGATTTAGTGCGATATTTTTTATTTTGTTTGTTGTGCACCAAATACCATGAAAAATGTCCGACTTTTCTCCATCGCCATTCTCTGCTGAGACAAAAAAACTTATACTTATAATTTTCATATAGCCTTTTACTGAGCTAGTTTATTTAATCTTTTGCCTCCGGAACACTACCTCTGCTTAGCCTTCCTTCAGCAGAGATTTAAACACACGTGAATTTTATTTGTTGTAAATAGTAAACTGAAAACTCCACCGTGACTACCAACAATCGGAATGCAAAACAAACGATCTGTTCCTTCTATTAAATTGCCAAAATCAAACTGTGCATTATACTTCGTCCCTCTTCCTTCAATAGTCGCAGTGCATAACACTGCAGTTTATTTCTGTACACCAAAAAATTCCCAAAGTAAACAAAATGCCAATTTCCCATTGTCAAACAGTTCAAAACTCGTTATTGGAACATGTGTACATAGTCCCTGTTCGAACAAACGGCTCCCAAGCAGAAGCCTTTGTTTACCCGACTTCTCCTCCCACTTTTCATTGTTCTCAAGGCCCTCAGCCAATCAGACCCCCGCAGCTCTCCTCGTCGTCCGCGCTTTTGCAACGAAAATCTGATGCTCTAGCATAAAAAACCCAGTTGCTCCCCCCTCCATAGCACAGCTCACCGATCTAAAACGAGAGGTGGTCACGGCCGGTCAGGAGTGGAGATGCCGCGTTCTGAAGGTTGCCATGCCGGGCAAATGTAGTGGTCAGTGTAAGTTACTAGTTAATTGAAAGTTTAATTTTAGGACCCCCATTCTAAATTTATAGTTCAATTTTTAACTTGCCTCTTGTTTTGGAATTTTACAGTGGAGTAAGCCAAACGGCATTTTCGGTCTTTACTTGCTGTAATGTTAGAGTGATCTCTTCCTAAAAACCAACGTTCCTTTGTTTATTTTAAACCACGTTTTAACTTAAACGGTAGACAGGGCCCTTGAGGATTCGGGCACTCTTTTGCGAAAGAGAACATGTCTAAGACTAATTAAGCCTTTAGCGGATGCGAGTTTAAATTAGAGGACTTTCAGGGTTGGACCCAAAAACTACTTTTTCTAATTGAAATTGTTTATTTTTATTTAAGAACTAGTTGTTGCTTTTGTTCTTGAATTAAGTCATGGAAATTTGGTTGCTTTCATTGAAAGCCTTCTTGCTTTAATTCAAAGATTTGTTGTAACTAGTAACCAAAATGTAAAGTGCCTTTTTCATTTGTTGTTCTTTTTATTAAAACCAAGAGTTTTTAAAACTACAAGTACGGTTTTCTAGTGCGGATTAATTGCTAGCGTTTAAATAACATGTAGGCTAGCCCATTTTATTAAAAACTGCCTTAGCTTTTAAACTTACCCACCGGTGGTGGCAGCCTTAAATACCAGGTAGATAGTTACAAGGTTAGACCTATTCACTTTTAAATAGGAAAGTATCTTCACTCCCTCCGGGATTGAGGCCCAACTGTGCTGTTATGCGCCATAATAGTCAGAAAGTTACGAATCAGTTATATCTACTAGCTGGATGTCAACCATGAGTGCTGAGACGTTACAAGCACCTAGCCCGTCGTAGCGTCCGCTGCTACATGACGAACGTGAACGCCTACTTTGTCCAGTGTGCGCTCTCTATACTACTACATCGCCAGAACTGACAACAATGAAAGTTGCAAAGGCAGAAATTTACTTTTCATATCTTTCGCCAGAGGGTTTGGGAGACTTCAGCTGGCTCTATCGTGCAGGATTAAAGATGTCGTTATAAGTACATACGAAGATCAAAACAGTAATTGATTGGCGCTGACAACAACATCAGAGTGACGGCACATGAAGTGAGGGCACTCTCCATGTCATGGGAATTTCACAACTTATTCCAGTCCCTGACATTCTGACAGCAGCATCATGGCGAGGTTCTTCAGTTTTCATGTCCCACTACTTCAGACAGATGACGAAGCAAGCCAATGTACTATATCGTCTGGGCCCCATTATAGCAGCCAGATGTGTTGTCAACCTCCTTTAAGCGCTCTGAAACATGGAAGCAAGATGGAAGCGCTCTCAAGATGGAAGCAAGACCCTCATCTTTAACAAACGGCCCTTTTCAGGGCCACCACATTTTACGAAAGATCCAATTCGAATGTTTACCTGTTTTGGGGAGAATCCATCTAACTTTGACGCGGTCTGTCTATGAATGCAAAAATTCTTAGGTTATGTATGTTTTCCAGCGGCAATAAGAACCGTCCGGGGGGGGGGGGGGAGGCTGAAAATTATTTCTTTTGCCTAAGAAGACTTACATCACCTCGCCCACCCTACCTCCCTTCTTGAGTCACCGCCTGACAATATCAAGAGGAAAAATAATGCCGGCCTTCGCACTGATGCACTTTTATAGAGAGAGGGATGCGCCCGCGCATGCGCAATCAAGTTACGATGCTTGCGGCTGCAAGCAACCGAAAAACTCTAGGGAAACGCAACATTGCATGGAACGAATTCAAAAATTCACACGTTATGTAAGTTTTCCTAGGCAAAAAAAACAATTTTCAGCCGGGTCCCGGGGGTTGTTTTTACTTATCCTAAAATACTCACTTGTATGAACCCACTCGCTTCCCCACTGTCGAATCTTGTGAGGAACAACAAAACAAAAGATGATGGGAGCTACAGTTGCGTGCCCGGTGGCGGTTTGGCGAAACTTAAGCGGTAAGCGCTGTTGCATGTTGTTTATTGGTGTTTTGGGCGTAGAGGCTTATATTCTGACTAAAAAGCTACAAATTATAGGTGAGTGAATATTCTAGGATAAGTAAACTATTTTTAGGATTAAATTCTTTTTTTTTTTAATGGTCTCTTCGGAATTAATGGACAAGTTGCAAAATCTGTCATGTCATATGTCATGCTACCTTTTCATAGCAACAATTACTTTTCTTTTTAGGGAGTGATATATCAAGAAGTCTACTGATGTTTGCCAAAGGAGAACCTTTAGGTGAGGTTGGGCTGAATTGGTTGAAGATTCATGTCATCAATTTGACGGGTTTGAAGAAAAGGTAATTTATTGTGGGTTTATTATGCGTCCTTATAGTACGACTTGGAATGTTAAATAAGAATAAGTTATTTACAATTTTTATGGTTAAAGTTTGATTAGCATTAAAAAGTTAAAAAATGTATTAACGTTAAAATCGCCTACAGCGTGAAAATGAGCAGCTGCAGTTAGCTGCAAGCACCTAGTTGCAACCAGTATTCTGTGAACTTCCGCCACTTTCGAAACTGTTGAGACACTCACCTTTCTTATTCATTGCAACAGCTCTCTCTATTATGTAATCTAAAAGTAGTAACCATCACAATTGCCGGATAAAAATGTGTTAGGCTTTGGGCCTAATTTTTGCCTGCCATTTTAATTCTGTGAGTAGCAGCTGACAGAGTTTTTTTACGGTTGTGTGTTTTCCTGTAGTGTTTAAATGCGACAATCAAATGTTGTTATTTCGGTGAGTTACGTCTAGAAAGCCTATTAGCTGTAAGGAAACAATGATGTTTTAATTTGCTCTTTTTTAAAACTAATTTATGATTGCTCTACCTAATAGCAAAAACTGTTTCTCTATTTGGTACCATTCTGAAGTTGTATCGGTGGCTACTTCTCTGAGGTGCTGGTAGACTTTGTTAGTTGTGGTCTCTTGCGGTGCTAACTCAATCTACGTTCAGACTTAGTAGTAATGGTGTTTTTGCAGGACTTTTAAATCAAGCATAGCATGTTTACAACCATGTTGAAGGTCCTAGCGTCCATGGCCTATGCGTTGCAGTACATTAAAATTACCTAATAGCTGCTCACCAGAAAGGATAGCAAACGATTTAACCAATCTAAAATCTCCTAATTAGGTTAAATTAGAACTAGTAAGCAAGACTCAAGACTGAGTGGTTTTGTTTTGTTTATAAAAACACTCTTGGTAATTTATAAATAAATTGTTACATTGGAAGTTTTAATTAAAATTCTGAATTGAACTCAAAAAAAATTTGACTGAGTTAAATAACAATAAAACAGTGGTTAGATTATCGCACTCTTACATTTCAATAAAGTTTACATGAAACTGACTTCGGCTTGCACAGTAAAAATTTTGACAAGAACCTTTAACTGTAGTGTCGCACTTCCAGTTAAATTCAAACACACGAACTTTACATTATGATTTCTCCTTGCAGCAGCTTGGAAATCCATCTAAGTCTTTACTATTAAAACTGGTTTAGTTTTAAAATAAACGTCCTACCTTTGAAATAAAATGCCCTGGTTTACATTAAAATCTTTAAGTGTTGTGAAAAGAAAGCTGAGTTTTTAGGAAGGGACTCTTGAGTGGGGGCCTAAGAAAGTAAGATGCTGAATTCAAAATTCCGCATCAATTTTTACCCGTAAAAATTAATGTTAAGTTCTAAGTTTAAAATTTTAAAATAGAGGCCTAAACGAAAAATTAAATTAAGTCCCGACTACTACCTACCCAGCATGGCTTTGCTGTGGTCGGACATCTCGAACTTCCAACTGGCGTAGTAACCTATGGCGATTGGGTTGAGCTATGCTACTGCAGGTTTGGGCTGGCTTGGTTATATAGGAGTGGGTCGGCTCCAGCTTACGCCCCTATCCGTAAAGCGCGGACGTCAAGAAAAACAAGGCTGCTCTGGTGGGCTGAGGGCCCAGAGAACAATAGGTAGTGGGAGGAGCTGCACCTGGAGCAAAGGAATCGTCGACTCTTTGAGTTGGAGAAGCTTGTTCCTGTGTTGGGCAGTATGAAGGAGTAAAGGCCTGAATTAAAGAAGGTGCGATACAAGTTAAACTTGTTTCTTGTTGCTGGAAAAAACTATAACCTGTTAATTTTTGCATTAGTTCCTCGAACGTTACTGGTTATCTGGAGGTTTTTTGGTGCTCAGTAACCGCCAGCGTCGTAACCCAACCGTGTATCTCTACCGCGCAGCCCCTCTTTATGTAAGCACATTCGCGCATTCGTTTGGCCATCATTTTTCCTTCAGAGTGTGTCCACGCCGTGTTTCCCGACATTCATCCTGAAGATCATCTAGCCACGCCTCTTGAAGAAGAAAGCTGTCCGATTCGCCCGCCGAGGTTACGGAGATTCCACTGCCCTCGACCGTGCCACTAATGACTCGATTTACGTTCGTCTTGCTCTTTAATCAACTCTCACCGCCATGAATGCGTATGCCAATGCGAATGCAGCTTCCCATTCTTTGCACCCTCCAGCTTCGACCACGAATGCGAATGCCGCCGTTGAGGTAACCAACACCGCCGCAACGTCCCCCCTTCAGGCTGGTCAGCATTTGCGAACTTTAAGTTTACATCTTTCAACCTTTGAAGCAGATTTTCAAGCTGCTCGTCAAGCCTACATCCAACTCAAGCAACAACCGTCATTGCAACTCTTGGATCTGTCGTCCCACTCTTCGAGAGGAGACCACTCCATCTCCCACACAGACGTCAACCAAATGATGGAGTCTAGTCATCATATAACGGCTGCCATGCTGCTGCCTTCCATGACGCAATCCATCAAAGCCAAGAGGATCGACGTGTGGGTCGCCACCACATCGTCTTCCAGTCACAAGCATTCCTCATCAATCCATCGCCACTCAAAGAAGTCCCAAACCTCATCTCACTATTTGCCAACGATTGCCGCCGACCCGATTCTTGACGTCCCAGATCCGGATGTGGATCGAACATCGACACAGCATCTCTCCAGGGCCGGGCCAAGGTCAGCGAATCTGGGGGGGGGGGAGCAAAACGTAATTTGATGCCCCCTGTCTGGTTTACCCCCCCCCCCTCTCAATGAGACAAGTTTGTCCGAAATAAAAAAAAAATGTGTATGATTCCAAGTTTATGTTATTTTAATCGTAGAAATGTCGGTGACATTTTGGTGCAATACAGATTTAACAGCACACCCAAAGTTTCACAGGGGGTGTCCGGCAGTTCTGACTGGCATAGTTTAGGATATTTATCGCTCCCGTGCAAAAGGCAGCCCCCCCCTTCCCCCTATAGTTCTTATACGTGGCAGGTGTGCAAGAGACAACAAAATAAAAATAGATTTTATTGTACTTCATGGTGCTAAACTTATTTGCATTAATATAGCGAGTTCATTTTTTTTTAATCGCGAGATGGGATTTTCGTACGGTTTATATTTTATATGCAACCGAATAATTGTATAATTATTTAACTATTTAACTATATAACTATTTTTATAATTTTGGAACCGAATTGTCATGAATGCATTTAGACGGAATTGACAGCCAGCCGAACTGAAGACGACAAAAATCCGTGCCGAGTGTTGGGGGTCACCATGCCAGGCAACCTGCTGACAACAGAAAGGTGTTTTTCCACTCACAACTCGGCTTACACCACCAGAAGTGAAGACTAAGGACTAATTACCGCTACAATTGCTTGGGTTTTCATCTTGTTTAGCGCTGGACACCAAGTTCGGTGCCACAAACTCCAAAGCTACAGCCACTGGTGCCAAAAGCTGTCCACCAAGTACTTGGGATCGACCTAGTCCGAAAATATCCGGATCCGGTGCCGGATAATGCGGTATCTGGCGAGATCCGGATCCGGCAATTATATTGAGCCGGACACCGGTTGCAACATTGTCACCGTAAACATGTTGCTTGCCTCGGTAAAATAAATCGTAGTAAAATAACTAAGCGATCGACGGGTATAAAAAATTGCAGACCTAATAATTACAGTGTAAATTATTGCACAAAAATATACTTGGGACAATCGTATTAGGTTTTCATAACTAAAAAAAAAGTTGAAGTTCGACTACGTAAATCCACTTTACGAAAATATTCACCTTCCGTTGCAGTACATGGGAGAGCTTGAAATTATAACGTGCTCTGGTTATTCTTCCATTACAGCGTTGTTTACGGCTTCCGACATTTTTTAAAGTTTTTAATACTGTAGAAGTAGTTTAAAGTTGTTTTATTTCCTAATTTATATTCACTATCGTTGAAAGCAATTACAGCCGCAATCGCGCTCCCACTCCCAGCCGGCTGTCCGCCAAGAGACGCGCACTGCTAGCTCCTATGGCTGTGACCTTGACTTGCTTCGCGTGACGTCACTTGTGACTGGCCCCCGCCGCGATGAGTGATCACGTGCTATACACTTTCCAATCGGGGAATCCCAACTTTCCAACGCGACCAAGATGGCGGCCGTTCGTTGCGTTGTGTTACGACAGCTTAACCAGGGGCTAGTTTTAGCAAAAAAGCAATTTCACGTCAATTTTGACGACACGGCCAACAAAAACATCAGTTAAGATAATTAAAAGATGATAATAAATGGTGGTTTTTCTTTGCAAACGGGGCTTTGAATCGAGGGTGCGTCGGGAGTTTTAGAAACGGTTTTGAAGTGACGATAAATCTTGGTTTGGACGCTAAGGGGTTAAATTCGAAAAGTAAGATGGTTTAATAACGGCATCAAAAACTAGCAAGAAATAATAGCATGATAAACCAAAGATGACTTCCATGTTGCAAGAGTCGAGACAGTTTTGTTCATGAAATGAAAAAAATAATTACAGTTTTTTTTTATGTTGGTTTCATTCCCTTTTTTAATTCAACGTGTCACACGTCGAATTAATGCGGTTGTGGCCAAAAAACGGGGGTAGCCGATTTACGTCAGCGACATCTCCTCAAAAACCAGACACATTTGTTCAATTCTGATCCGACAAAATTCAACTATGCGGGTAGGTGACTTGCAGTGCGCCAGTACACAAGGTATTATGCTCTAGTTAATTTAGTTAGGGCGGTTTTAGTTCGCTAACCTCTGAAATGGTCTCCGAGCGAAAAACCGTCGTCAAATAGTACACGATCAGTGGCTGACGTCAGCGCTTCCTCAGCGTAAAGGTGTGCGCTCATCGCCGATCATACGAAAAATTGCGGCGTGTAACTGCGCATTTCGGCAAGTCAGCTCTTCAACATTGCGGTCGGTTAGAGGCTATCGTGTACGTCGAGATGGCTCCTGTGTTATGGCGCAGAACAACACAAAGTGAGTCATCACTTACCTTTGCGGTGATCTGGATGGTACACTGAATTTCTATGATTGAATCTGCACGGTACAATGAATGCGATGCTCGTATAAGACTTTTGCTGTTAATTACTGCGCCATCCTCGCTGCTTTTCGGGTGCGATATATTACATAATAGTTATAGTACCCCTGTCGAACTGTATGGGATTTATCACCCGATGGGCGATATCCGAACATGGTCAATCTGCGAGAACTGCGTCAAGATGACGTCCGAGGCGAAGCCGAGACGTAGTTCGAGCGGATTGGCCATGTGAGGGATATCACCCATCGGGTCATAAATCCCATACATTTCGCCTCGTGTACTATAACTAATTTATCGTACTGTCCCTAACTTTCGAAATTTGGGGTAAATGGAAAGTTTGCCTTCACAAATGAATTGGAAGGTCTTGTAAACGAGCGCCACCGAAAAACGCCTGTTTTTCAGGAAAATTGAAATTTTTTTTCTTGAGGCATCCAAAATGCCTCGCCGAGGCACATCTGGCCGTTTTTTTGTTAATGGACAGAAGCATTCCAAATTTTCAACATCTATAGCTTGCCCAAATACAAGATGCTTGGGGAAGCCCAAATCCGGACTTTCCACCAGGAAGTACCAGTAATTCACGTTTGAAGATCACCCCAAACCCACATCGCACCTTCAACATGGCCGCCATTACTGAACTCTGTATTTTTGTATTTTCATTTTATCCTTGTTCTTTTCGGGCATAAAGCCCCAAACTCTAGCTTAGTTGTATTTTAGGAGAAAGGCACTAAACCTTGTGCCCATGTACTGACAACCAATTTTAATGTGTGATATTTTTTATTGTGTTTGAACGATCGCAACTACTATGGAAAATTTCCACTTAGATTAAACGTTGTCCGTTAACTTTAGAGTTCAAACCTCCACTTTAACTTTATGCGTTTTAGCATAACATCAAGCTAGACTATTTATTCATTTATTTAGCCTTTTATAATAATCTTTTACCCCCAGAAACGCTGCCATTAGTCCAAGTAATTAGACATCGGCATTCTACCGGACACGAAATTTTAGTGTATATATGTTTATTTTAGTTCTCCTCTCAGCCCGACTGGAACCCAACCAAAACACTACTGATAGCTTGAACTACTATTAAATCCAAAAGAATTCTTACAAAGATCTGTTCCAAACAATTCCGTAAGTCAAACTGTGCAAAAACGTCGAAAACCCCTTTTTTGCCCCCCTCCCCAGCCAAAACTAGTTGTGGTGTATAACACTGCAGTTTACAGTTAAAGCTTATAAAATTTAATAGTAATGTTCTCTGCATTACCCAAAGCCAAGTAATAAGCTTTAACAAGAGCCAATTCACGTTGCAATCATGTAAATATGGAATCCGTAGCCAATAATTCAAAATAGAGGCCTATTTCCGAATGTTCAATGGAGTTAAAACTCAAAACCGGCCTGTCTTTTCCATCCCTACTCCTTCAAACGGCTCTGCACCCAGTTCCTTTGTTCGTCCGACTTCTCCTCCCACTTTCTATTGTTCTCGAGGCCCTCAGCCAATCAGACCCCCGTAGCTACCCCGCGAGTCCGCGCTTACTTCCGGTAATGTGCATAAAACCCCAGCCCCAGAATGCATAGTTAGCACAGCTCACAGATCTCAAGCTAGAGAAGGGTCACGCCAGTCGGGAGAGGAGACGCCATGTCCGTGGGATGCCATGCCGGGCAAAATGGCAGTGGTTCGTATGTTTGTGGTTAGCTTTTGAAAGTTTAATTTAGGACCCCCAAGTCTAAATTCTAGTTTAAATTCGTAACTTAAACTCTCTCTAGCTAGGGAATATTATGGTGGTGACGCCTGTAGCGGCATCTTAGGTTTCTCACCCCATAACGTCAGAGTGGTTCTCTTACTAAAAACCAAAATCTTTATTTGTTTTAAACACTAATTCAAATAACTGACGGTTTGATCTTTGTGTGGGATTCATTGGTTATTCACTCCAGACGGACTTTATAAGTAGCCGAGGCTTTTATAATTTGAGGAGTTGACTTGTGAACAGCAACTCTGGGAGGTTTAAGGCTCTGTTTTATCACTTAGAAACAAAACTGTGAAACGGTTGATCTTTCATGCGTGTTTGAAACATACTGTTTGATAGATTGTAACCAGCCGAGGCTGTTCAATCTTGCGGACGACTCTGCGGAGCGTTCAGTATTGCTTTTTCTATTCGAAAAATTAAGTGGTTGTTTTATTCTGAAACACAAACGTCGTTTTAGTCAAAACTTGTGAAAACGAATTACATGTTGTAAATTCAAATCTTGTGCTTTTAAATACTTTATTTCAAAAGCTTCTGTGCAAACTAAATGTAAAGTGTAATTTTTATATTCTCTGATGTTATAATAAAAACCAGGAGTTTTTAACTTCAGTTCGTTTGCTAGTCGATTAACTGTTTAAGTGTAAATAAATATGTAAACCATTTTTAGTTTAGCTCTTGATAAACGGTTAAATTTCCATCGCTGGTGGAAGTGAAATGCCAGCAGTATTAAGGTTAGGCCCCTTTAATTTAGGACCCTGCGCTCCATCCCCCATGCTGGGACAGTAGCCCGTGCTGTGCTTATGCCGTAAAAGTCGCAATAATCACAGCAACACCTTAAGCTGAATCTCCGTGTCAAACCAGGAAACCGGAGGCGCTACAAGCACCTGAGCCGTCGTAGCGTCCGCCGTTACAGTCTGTTATTTATACAAATTTTGTGTCGTCACGTTTGCATAATTTTGTTTTGATGCAGTCAGGTTTGCGGCCGATACCATTTGAGAGGGAGGGGGGATGAGCAGGGGTGTGTGTCTAGAGGGAGAGATTTTCTTAAAAAAAAATAGGTTTAGGAGATACGCGTTTTTTTTTAAAGTCATTGGAGTGATGTCTATTACCTTGTTGCTCATTACGGCAATTTCATCATGAAAAATTACGTCGTTCACTCTAGGTTAACCTAAAAGGTTTCTAAATTTTTTTTTTAATTCTCTCCTTTTACGTAATGTGTAGTCTTTCTTTAATTTGCATAATGTGCTTTCTGAGCGGGGGTCTTCGCGTTTAAGTTATTCTCTGATGGAAAACAAAGGTTTGGACTGGAGACATTACACGGACAATTCTGCAGTAACGTATTCCTGTAAACTATGTGGACAGTTAGGGACATTGTGGGTGTAATTTTCGAAGGGGAGGGAAATAGCGTAATGCTTAATTTTAACGATGAAATTTCATGTATATTTCGTATACGTTATGTCAGTTGGTGTTTTCGAAAGGCCGATGCAAGTTCACATTAGATTTGTGATTTACTCCTGCCCGCCGTTTTTTTTTTTGGGGGGGGGGGTGTGGGAGTAGTAAGCATTTAAAGTATTTAATTTTCTTGTCTAGATTTTGAAATGTAGAACTGCTTAATTAAACTATGTGAGAATTTATTTGCATTTATCTTAAGTTGCTGCTTAATAAAAAAAAGCATGGGTTTCAATTATTTTTCGAACAAGGAACGTAGGTTAACATTAAAAAAAAAAATTAATTCTCGCATGGTTTTATTAAGGAATTCTTCCTTTTGAAAGTGTTGGCAATGTTGTATCGCCACTTTAGTGTGGTGATATGGGATATATCGTGGCGCGTTTTTAGCATTGAGAAAGTTAGGGACCGTATGATACAGTATTTTATTACGCGTATTTGTGGTGTTGTTTCCTATTGAACGAGTGAGCAAAGCGAATGATGGTCTGTTTTCACAGTGGCGGTGTAGCGGCGTATGCTACGACGGGGTAGGTGCTTGTAGCATCACTGGTCGCCTGGTGTAACTGGATCTTCCTTACTATTACTTTTGGTACTTTTTGGTTCAAACAAGCACAACTGCTACAGTCCTGGTGTACGGAATGGAGGTACAATGTCCTAATCATGTAGGCTAACTAGTAATAATAAGTGGTAACGCTGCCACCAAGGTGGGAATTAGGCTAGCTAAGTTAAATTGGAAGAGAATTGTCTTAAATACTAACTTCTAGCGAACGACGGACGAATAAACCAACTGGGTTTTAAACTCCTGGTTTTATTTTTAAACAAACATGTCAAAAAAATATACCGCACTTTACATTTACATTTAGCAAATTTACAACTGAATTAGTTCATAAATAACAGGGGGGATCTACATTAAATCCAACTTGAACAGTTACTATGTTCACTTAAAACAATTTCAAATAGAAACAGTGATTTTCTTATGCACAAGGGGATTTCGCAAAAGAGCCCTCTAAATTACGAACAGCCTCGGCTGTGTAGTAATAGTAGACCTGTTTTACAGTTATTTTTCTGAGCGCTAAGCATTAACGCTCCTAGAGCTGCTGTTGATAAGTCAACTCCTTAAATTATAGAAGCCTCGGCTACATATAAAGTCGATCCGAGCGTTTAATCAAAGCAACCTTCCACGAAGATCAAACCGTCCTTGTTTACTTTAAACTGCGTTTAAAAAAACATAAAAAAAAGCTGGTTTTTAGTAAGGGACCGTGAACCCTTAAATTACGGCCGCCAACGTCCGAAATGCCGTTTGGCTTGACGCACCATAAAATTAACTTCTAAAGCTACAAGGTTAAGTTTAAAGTTTAACTATAAATTTTGAATATAGAGTCCAAAAAATAAACTTTTAAAGTTAAACTAAGTAAAATACGAACCACTACTTTCGCCCGGCATGGCAACAATCGGACCGCGGCATCTCCGCTCCCGACCGGCGTAGCGATCTCTAGCTTTGAGAATCCTGAGCTGTGCTAACGATTTTCTCTGGGGCTGGGGTTATATACTCATTACCAGAAGTTGGCGCGGACGCCGAGGATAGCTGCGGAGGGGGTGAGCAGGGAAGAGGAGGCGGACAGCTGGAGGAAGAGAGACTGACCTAGATCGGCCGAGCTGTCACCACCGGAAGTTGGTGTGGCAGCGCGGACGGCTAGGGTAGCTGAACGCTCTGAATGGATGGGGAAGTGAATGCTGAGTTTTGGTTGGACGGGAATTACGGAGGTTGAATTGACAAAGAGAATTGCCGACTTGGAAACGTTAGAGGCCTGTTTTTGAAAGTGCAAGTGAGTTTTCAACTCATAACAACGTGATTTTTAGGCCTATTAAATAAATTACGATGTTAGGCATCACAACTATTGAAGGAGGGGGGGGGGAACGAAGTGTAATGCACAGAATAAATGTTTGACTTTGGGAATGAACCTGCTATTTACAATGCAAGTTTTTAACAAAGGAAAGCTTGTTTGTTTTCGTTTTAGAGGTTTGCCATGGTCGGAGTTTGGATGGAGATACTATAAAAAAATAGACATAAAAAATATACACTGGGTCCGTAAAAATATACAAACATAAACATTGGAGCTCCGGTAGGGTTCATGGCAAGAAGTTAAGTTTACCAAAATGCATTAAGTGCACAAATAAAAAGATTAAATGTACCAGCTAATTTTTAATTTTTAATATTGCAGATTAGGTTAGTTTTAAACTGGTTTGAACGTCGGACATTTTTCATAAATAAACAAAGTTGTCACCTGTTACAAATAAAAAATATCGTGTGTTTTTCAATATCTACAACACAACTAAGCTGGAAAAGTGTTTTGGCTTTATGCCTCAAAGAATAATATACAATATTTACATTTTTAAAGGGGGATCGCCATATAGACGATCTTCTTCTGGTATGGAAGAATGCTGCCCTCAGGTTTTTTCTTCGGTGGTGTTTTGGTGTCCTCACCACTAGCGTCTGATACGAGATTGCGTTTACAGGCCCCCACGCGGAGGACTCTATTTGGGATTTCTGTCGAACTCCAAGTAAGTGCTATAACAGAAAAGGTCAGTGCACACAAGACATGCCAAAGAACAAGACTGCCAAGCCATGTAAAGAAATTGCATAAATTAATGCATCAAGGAATACACCTTCTGAGGAATACACCTCCCGTGAAATACATCACCACAAGTTATAAAATACACTGTTTACAAAAAATAAAAATTGTCGTTTTATATTTTTGGGGGGACTGACGTTTTTGTGGCTCAAGAAATTTTTGTAAATACAAATTACAAGTTTAAAGGGACACTAGTTGCAAAAATTAACTTAGTCCTGTCCGCGCTGCTTGTTGCAGGAAAGTCGTACAGGCCACAAAGAAAATTGGAGCAAACAAAAGTTTATATAAATAAAAACGCAAATTTTGATCATAAAGGGTCACAGTTTAAGGGTTTTTGTAGCTGTTAATTCAAATGAGATAATCGCAACATTTAATGCTCTAACCAGTCAGCCGTGCACAGAAAGTTATTTTGTTTAAATGGGAAAACCACGAAAAAATACCCCTGGGCGCACTCCTCAGGACCTAACTTGCGATAAGGATCGGAATAGAGGGTACTATAAGCGCATGCGCAACTATCAGCTCTATTTAAAGTTAACAGACTACCACTGGAGTGGTTTTAGGTTACCAAACAACTTGTTTTACATAGGAAATTTTACACTGAAGGGTTTAGAGATGGTACCCATAACTTAAACATATTATATATCACTGGGAGGTTTTATGGATAATAACCAGCAACCTTTTAACGACAGTGCTTACCTTTTTCGCAGAGGGGTAGACAGACAAATTTTTTGCAGTTAAAATGTTTCGTAAAAACCTTAAGAACGGCCAACCGGGAACAAGTTGCAACCCCCGTAGAATACTCCTAATGAATATTTAATTAGTGTCGTTACAGTCTTTGACAATATTCTCCCACAAAGGGAGACGTTGATAGTGACAAAAAGAGTAAAACATAGGCACTTAAAATTTAGGTGTGAAGACCAAAACGGGAATTAACTGGAAGTTGCTTCTTGTTATGGACGTACTTCCAACAAACAACTTAACAAAATTTAAAATGCAGTTAAAAATAATTTTCAGTCAATTTTGTACTGAAAATGACGTGTTTTAACAAGTTAATGTTTAAACAAAATACCTGCTGAGAGTGTCAGCGTTTACGTGTAACTTTCTAGGTTTGTATCTAATTTCGTAGTCGTAATCTTGTAGGGTTAGGCTCCACTTAAGCAATCTGGGATTTTTGCCAGACATTTGCAGTGCAACGGGTTGTGATCAGATTCTATGACAAATTTTGTTCCGTAGATGTAGGGACACAATTTGGCAACGTACCAGATCAAACACGCGCATTCTTTTTCTGTCGTACCATAGTTTTGTTCACCTGCTGTCAGTTTACGTGAAACGTAAAGACAGGGGTGTTCATCTTCTCCAAACACTTGTGACAAAACACAACCCATTCCACGATCTGAACAATCACACTGCAAAATAAATTGTTGTGTGAAGTCGGGGGCTCTTAGGACGGGAAACGTCACTAAAGAGTTTTTCAACGTGTCAAAAGCAGCTTGCTTAGACGCATCCCAAATGATGGGATCTGGTGCGTCCTTTTTCAAGGAGTCTGTGAGACAGGCACAAACTTCAGAGTAGTGAGGGACATACCTTTGGTAATATCCTACCAAACCGAGAAAGGAACGGACATCTTTCTTAGTTTGTGGTCGTGCGAACTTTTGCACGGCCAAGACCTTCACCTCAGAGGGTGTACGAGATCCATTGCCAACTTCATGGCCAAGGAAAGTTGCTTTGCTGCAAGCGACCTGCGATTTCTTGGCATTTACCGTCAATCTGGCCTTCTTGACAGCAGAGAGGAAATTGTGAATGTTTTCGAGATGCTGTGGCCACGTTTCGGCCCCTACAGCAGTATCGTCCTGGAAGGGTGTGACAAACTCTTCCATGCCACGAGTGACATTGTCCATGAGCTTCTGGAAGCAGAATGGAGCGTTTTTCATCCCCATGTTCATCATGAGGGGAGCAAACTTCCCAATGGGAGTTGTGATGGTGGCGGCCATTGATGCCTGCCAAAATCCAAGGTTGAGATCAAAAATAGAGATAAACTTCCACTTAGCTGCACGCTCAATACATTCCTCAATGTTGGGAATTGGGCAATCTTTGGTTACCGTATTGTTGTTCAGCTCTCTGTAGTCTGCTACAGGACGTGGGCTGGCGTCTTCTTTTTGAACGATGATCATGGGTGAAGCATGTGGGGAATCGGTTTCAACGATTAAGCCCAAGTCAAGCATGCGCTTGATTTCTGTAACTATCAAATCTCTTTCGAATTTTGCGTGGCGATAATACTAACAAGGTATGACTTTGGAATCGACTAATTCAACGTCGTGTGTGACAAGATCAGTGCGTCCTGGCAAAGTAGAAAAAACACCGTCTACTTTTTCGAATACCTCAAGAAGGTCGTTCTTCTGCAACTCAGTTAAGTTGCCTGTCTTTTTGAAAAGACTCATGGCAGCCTTAGCAGTAAGGTGGCCATCTCCAGGCTGACCTGTCCATACATGGTCGGTGTGAGAAAGCTCACGATCTTCATTGTAGGAATGGTTACTAGACCCTCCCTAGGCAGATAGGGTTTGAGAAGGTTTACATGATATATGGTTTCTTTTTGTGAACCAAACGATTTTTTTACAAGATAATTGGTATCTGATAATCGTTTCAAAACTTCACAGGGTCCATCCCAATAAATGTCTAACTTATTGGTGCGGGCTGCGTAAGGACTAGAACCTTATCACCAACTTTGAACTTACGTTCAACTGCCTTGATGTCGTAGTATGATTTATTTTTTTGTTGACTGCGAGTGATGCTCTCCTGAGAGAGTTCACGAGAATACTGGAATCTCTGGAGCAAGTCCAAGATGTATTCTAACACTGAGGGGTGAACGTCGGGTTCAATCCAATGGCTTTTCACCAACTCCAGTGGGGCCTTTGAGGTTGCGTCCGTAGACTAACTCGGCTGGAGTGAAGCCAGTGCTCTCACGTGGAGCAGTTCTCAGGGCAAACATTGCTCCTGGCAGGCACTTCTCCCAATCGTGGGGATGCTCATAACAGACAGTTCTCAGCACCGCTTTGAGTGTCCTGTGGAAACGTTCCACGCTGTTAGATTGCGGGTGATTTACACTTGAATTAACACACTTTATACCGCACTTTTCTAAGAAAACAGTTGTAAGTTCCGATATGAAACAAGAGCCTAGGTCGCTTTGGAGTTCGGCTGGAAAGCCTAACCTAGAAAACACAAGGAGGAGCGCATCTACAACGCTCTGGCTGTTGGCCTCTTTAAGGGGCACGGCCTCGGGAAACTTTGTTGCCGGATCAAGCAAAGACAAGATATACTTATAACCAGCCTTACTAGCAGGCTTGATGTGGCCTACGATATCGATTACGTATCGGTTGAACGGCTCGTCATCCATGGGCACTAGCACCATAGGGACAACAAACTTCTGACCAGATTTACCATTTTTCTGACAGGTCAGACATGTGGATACAAAATTGTCAATGTCGGTAAAACAATGTGGCCAGTAAAAATTAGTCAACACTCTATCCTTCGTTTTGGATCGGCCTAGATGCCTAGCCCATGCATTTGCATGTGCGGTGTTTAGGACTAGATTTCTACACTCTTTAGGAAGCACTAGTTGTTTCTAGATTGACGATCTTCCTAAAGGCCGAAAGGGCTTACGGAAAAGCAATCCTTTCTCGATGAAGAACTGTTTGTTCTCATCCTGCTGGTCCAGCGGGAGCTCAGCAGTTTGCCAACATGGTTTTAGAGTTGGGCAGTCTAACTGCAACTTGGCAAATTCGGGTTTGTCAACACTCAGTAATTTATTTAACTGATCTGACTGGGGACCTAAAATAGCTGAATCTAAGCTATCAACCTTAGGTGAAACAAAACCTTCCTGTGAAGGGGAAACTACTCTAGAAATAGAATCACTATCTGAGTCGTCTTCACTCTCAGATTCGATCTCACGATATTTGGGTTTAGATATCGGGAGTTGTTGTTCCATACGAGTTTGGGAACGAGTGATGGCGTTAGAGTAAGGGGGCAGGGCCTTTAAACCTTTTTCTTCTAACACTGTTTGCGAGGGCACTCCCAAAAGCATTTGGAAATGTGGACCAACGTGATCCGAAACGAGGGCCTCGGATTTGATTTTACCGTAGGGCGTTTCAACTTCAATCACGGCAATTGCGTGAGCTGTCGTCTGCTCTGAGAGAGCGTTGTGGCAATGGGTATATTCACCCGTGAATTGCTCGGCCTTCATAAAATCCCTTGCAATGACATCATGTGTCGAGCCTGTGTCTCGTAAGACCAGACATTTTGCTCCATTCACTGTCCATTCGTGAATGTGTTTAGAAAGAACCAATTAGGGAGGATTATTGCTAACAAAGTCACACTCTGCGTTAGAGGCTGGGTTTCCCTCTTGAGCAATACGAAAACGACATTCGGATTTCTTGTGTCCGGTTTTGTTGCAAAAAAAACAAGTACCTTCAAACTTAGGCCTTCTAGGCCTGTCAAACTCACGGTTGGAGTACTGGTTGCTGGCCGAGTCTCCTTTACTCGGATCAGCTGAAGTTGCTGCAGTAGAAGAGGCTCTGTGGCCACTTCGGAAATTGGAGGAAGCTTTTGAAGCTTGTTCAGACGACGACGCATTAGGTTGTGCCTTCCCTGTTTTAGGGGCCATGTCCGCAGAAATCTGTTTGTTTCTGGTGGTGAACTCATCACAGAGTTTGGCTGCTTCGTGTAGTGTTCCAGTTTTTATCTGGTCCGGCAACCACTTGCGTAAAACAATGGGACATGATTTTGTAAACTGCTCAAGCATAACTAAATTAGCTAACTTGTCATAGCTGCTATTCACTTCAGCTAGGGACACCCATCTTGAAAATAGGGTTTCGAGAGCGAACGCATGTTCGTGGAACAATTGTTCGGGGCCACGTTCGAGTGAATGAAACTTGGCTTGTACGGCTTCCTTAGTCTGAACAAACCTTTCCAGTAACCTGATTTTTACTAAGTCATAATCATGCATTTCTAGGATCGACATTTGATCACATACTTTAATCAAAATTTCACCGAGAAGGGGTTGTAATCCGACGACCCATTCTGTATTGTCAATTCGTTGTGTTTCCATTTTCTCAAAAATCTTTAAAAAACTATTAATTTCCGATTCGGAAGTCCATTTATTTACAAATCTGACAGCGTCAGCAACTTGACCCAGTTTATTTACGGGGATACTGGGAGTAGGTGTTACGGTACCACTGCTGTTGAACGAACTACTACTAAGGTTGGCAGAAGTTAGCTTTGCTAGTTCAATCTGCTTGTCTAATTTCAACAGTTCACGAGCACTAGCGCGTTCGCTAATTGTGCCTCGTGCTCCTTTAAGTGAGCATCTCGATCCCTGATTTGGGCCTCTTGGTCCCGTAATGCTAGTTCGTGAGCCATGCTACGGTCTGCATTGGCTGCGTCTTGAACTCGGCGTTTGTCAACGTCCGCCATTTCTAAAGCTCTTAACCTTAATTCTTCTGTTTTCAGCGCGAGCTCTTGCTCTTTGGCTGCTAACTCCTTTTTTTGTAGGATGGTAGCCTCTCTTTTTTCTATAGCCGGGGCTAGTTCGTCAGAGAGATCGTCAACGGAAATTTTTTCTTCCTCGACGGCATTTTTCAAAATAGTTACGGATTCGTGTCTTGTCTCCGTTACGGTTAGGCCTAATTTTAAACAGGCCTTTTTCAGGTCTTTGTACTGAATGTCTTTAACGACTTCTTCAAAGTCATCCATGTTGGACATTTTTAGCTTTAAGCTTCAAAATAAAACTCTTATAAATGAAACTTCATTAAAATGCAGCCGCAAATTAATTTTACTTTTAAATTGAGCAGAGCGAGTTACTAAAAATACGTCTCTCCCAACTACGGTAGGTTTTAGCAAGAAATACACTTATTTTAGACCCCTAGCACTCAGGTGTATAAACAATAAAAATACCTAAAAGGCTCTTAACTATAACACTCGGCTTGGCGGCCTTAAGCATATCTTATGCACACTTACCCCGTACACAATCACTGTGCGGTCAGTGTAGTCCAAATCCAAACTTCCCACCTGACGATTGAATCGGCTAGCACACCTCTACTTGTAGTAGGACGTCTGGTTGAGGCCTACTTCACTGGATCGATGGTTGTTGTGGCCAAGGTCCACTGGATACGGCGACGGAGCTTTCTTCCCATGAATGGTGAAATCCTCCTCGCTGTTGACGGTCCACGGCTTGTTGATTTCCAAG
>JAHWFP010139813.1:0-11696 GCA_023313725.1 Lithobius niger | reverse complement strand
ATTTAAGTACAAAACGCAACATGAATAGGTTTGCATCCATATTTATTTCTAAAGGAGGTTGTAGAAGTTGTGACGAAACGTAACGGGAAAGGGGGGGGGGAGGGGGACCAAAAGATGGCAACAATTTGCTGACATCATTTGTGTGCGGCCCCTAAACATTTCGGATGTTACCACTACACTAATAAAACATTAAAAACACTTGTAGAACATTACAAAGTAAAAGCCGGAAAGTGTACACATATACACATTAAAACGCGACGTTTCGGCTCATCTCAAAGCCATTATCAAGAGGAGCAAGTAACAACAAATTACCAAACAAAAAACACTAGAAAGCCACGAGTCAAGTTGCAAGTAAAAATGACCGTCTTGACTCATGGCTTTCTTGTGTTTTTTTGTAATTTGTTTTTACTTTATGCTATTCTTGATATTGGCTTGGAGATGTGCCGAAATGTCGAAAAGCCAAAAAGCCGAAATGTTGAGTTTTTATGTATATTTGTGCACTTTCCGGCTTTTACTTTGTAACATAACCACTATACAAGTATCAGTTAGACGATGGCGTTCGGCAACAATAAGATATGACTTTCGCTGTTTACAACGAGCCATTGTTGTCGGGAATGTTCTTTGCTCCAACTACGTTTTTAAAACTCAATAACTGCAAATAAATGGCATTTTACTCAATTTCAACTCTTTCCTTTGGGTATTTTTTTCAGCTATAATAAATGTATTATTTTGGAAACAGTAACACGTAACTATTGATACGCAAACATTGATAGCAGCAGTACGTTAGATTTACTTACGTAAGTAAGAACTTCACGCCTTCGTTTGCTGTGCCTAGAATTCTTTATTCTTATTTTAAAAATAAATAGTTGTTAATTTAAAGTGTGAAATAGTGTCATAATACTTTCGAAACGATTTGGGATACGTAAATGTGGACAGCGATTGTAATTTTACTATTTAAGTAAGAAACCCACACCTAGCCGTGGTTCTTACTAGTGGTAAGACAATGGTTTCATTGTTGCAGCATTGTTGCAATAGTGTGTCTTCATGACATAAATCTACTGCTACAACAATGGTCCAACAATGAAAGAGTTGTACAAAATAGGGATACAAACCTATTTACGTTGCCTTTGTGATTTATATGTCAGACTGCCTTAGCGGGGAATCGATGACCCGAAACCAAAGGCAGAGATCCTACCGCTGTGCCTTACAGACACGGCATAGTCCAAAAGGCAACTTAAATAGGTTTGCACCCATATTTATTCAACTCATCTCGAGCCCATTGGCTTTCCGTTCTGTTTAAACCACTACACTAACATAGCTTAAAGTACTAAGAGATTAAAAGCCATGTTTGAAATGAGATTAACAGAGATAATCTTTTCTGTTCTCTCCCTAACCCGTGTAGCAAAGTATCTAAGTCTACCTGGTACCTATTTATACCCTTTACGGTATTTCTTATCATTGTCACCCTCGCAGTTCATAACGATGCAAGAATTATTTGCAGTCATTTTCAGCGATATACGCGTCATGGCGTTACCGTTTCACCAGTCACTGCAGCTCTAAGTCACAAGAACCTAAAAGCCCTTTGAGAAGAGACGATCAGATTGTCTTTTCGTTTCCTTCCCCTCTTTCGGCTTGTAGCAATTTCGCACAAATCTACATCGTTCCTACTGTTTTCATCCTTGGGGCGTTACTACTTCCTCAATATTCCTCATCCTTTTCTTCGCCAAACAATGGAATCTCTTTTTCAGTTGTTTCTTAGCGATCTACCCATCGTCTTTGACAGATTAATCGCCGGATTTACTTGACGAATTCAGAGCTGCTGCGGTGGCTTTCCAATTGTGAGAAATCACTTGGGTTTAAGAGGGAGCGGGAATGCTTCTCCACAGTTTTCTTCTTCCTTGCTGAATCGATGTGAGGCCAAGAATGACGTCTTGAAAGGCTTTCTCTCTTGCTGCCATCCAGCCCTTTGATTTCTTCTCGCGAAGTAAAAGAGTCCAGTCCGGACACCAGAGCCATTCTTTTCACACCGGCTTGAGGGAGTATGGCGGCGTAACATTTAAGACAATCAATGCCCGTGTTAGTCTTGCTGGCGATGGTTTAATTTGCTGGATTGTCAGAACGGCTTCTTCCAGCTGAGTGGCGTGGATTAAGGCATCCCGAATGGTTCCGTATTACTGTGGCCCCATTTTTCCCCTTCATTGCCCCACTTTCCGGACTCTGGTCCAAATCAAAAGTGACTCCCTCGAAGACGTTTGGAGTTATGGCTCCAGGATTCGTCTGTGAATTACACAGGAGCTCTCGTGTAAGAGTTACGGTGTTTTTCTCTGGATCACCTGACTGAATCCGAAGCTTACTCGTAGTTGTGCAGTGATGCACAGGAGCCCGCGGGGGAAAAAAAAAACATCGAAAAAAATTGGATTGTAATTTTTCTCCCGTTCTCTTTAACGAAAGCAGATTTTACTCTTCAGTCTTACTTCCCCCCGAGCATCATCTACGACTAAAGACGGCATCCTGGTAGCCTTCTTTGGCTTTGCTTCATGGACAAATAATTAAAAAGATTCTAGCCTACCAGCTGTTTTTAAGTAAGGTAAGAGTTGTTATGCCTAAGTCAATGTTTCGAGCACGGTAACAAAGCTGTCACTGTTACAGAATTGTTGACTATATGCATGTGAAACGAGAAAGCAAACAATGTTGAAGTGTTTGCCAGCCCAGAATGTGTATATTGTCGAAGGGCGTAAAGCTGTGCTGTTACCTTCGTCTCAGAAAAGCAAAATACATTTTGTTTAGCGTTAAATGAGTTTAATAAACGCACCTGGCGAACTATGTTTAAACACAAGCTAGCTACCACTCTATTCATTTTTAAAAAAACAACACAAATTGCGAAGTTTCGAAGCATTCTGCCCTCCATTATCAAAAGTACACGTAAAATAAAGCGCAAAGGCATCAGGGTGTAAATTCCTTCCGTAAAAGCCTGCATGTTTTATCCAAACTGGTTTCACTTCAAAATAACTTTAGACTAGAAAACGAAAAACTCACTGAACTCAAGTGAGGCAATGCAAGTACTGAACATAGGGAATCGGTGTCTGATTTCGGTAGCTCTGATTACTTTCAACCTGCATTTTACGGGGAGAAAATTCACCATTATAACGTCACTAGTGTCATGTCTGACTTAGATTCACGTGTTTTACTGTTTTTAATATTACTTGACTAATGTTGGAGTTGTTGTTGTATTTGGCTCATGCTTGCAATGTTTTGTTGAAATTTTTTAAAGCTTTGCGCATTAATTTAACTTTACTTGAAAATGGCATGCAGACCACTCCGAAACGTCATAATTTTTTTTTTCTTGAGCTGCTTCCGGATTTTATTTCATCTTAGCTAAAAATCAGTCGACGCGTTCTCAAAAAAAAAAAAAGAGTAATAACTATAAAATGAATAAATTAACTCATTCTGCGTTATGGTTCCCCTGCCAACCACTAGTTTCTGTCTTATTTGGCGAGTGAATTGAGATTAATGACGAATGAAAATATTCATTAGGTGGTTACTCTCTTTGCTTTCTTCACGAAATCGTGATCTTTGTTGATTAGGCTAAAAAAACAAGGACGCACCAACACTGCATCAGTAATTCGACGTGTTGTTTGGTACAGAAATGCTGAAGGAGGATAGAAAGAAAATTAATATGCGTTTGACGTGTGCAGTTGGAAAGGCAGCATAAACTCGGGACACTACTATACATTCTGAATGCGCGATGGACTGAAACGTATACATATTGCACATCACATATAAAAAAAAAAAAACCCGTCTCCTAACTTTTGCTATTGCGATACGGCAAATGAACGATCACGCGATCATGTTAGAAACGGCCAGATAAGGATTTCTCATCTGACGCTATTATTTTTGTTTAAAAAAAATCCTGAAAGTTTCGTTGCTGTACAGCTTCCCGTCCTCTTCGTTCTTTTTCATCAGGCTTTACGCTTTTTAAATCAGCGAACACCTTACTTTGCAGTAAATCCAGCATTAAATTAGGAGGGGTGGGGGGAGATGGGGATCGTACTGCACTGATGATACGTAAGGCTGATTACTTTAAATTTATTTATTTACTCTTTTTTTGTGTTAGCCGACGATAAAATAACACAAAAATGTCACACCACAATTTCATGCAGCTAGCTTTGTTTAAGCTTTGCTGCTTAGGTTTTGTTATATGCTGGGTTTTTACTGCAAATCCAGTTTTATATTTGAACAATCAAGTTTAAAAAAAAAAGACAAAAAATACCCCCCCCCCTCCACGCACGCCAGTCTTACACGCAATTCAGCGACATTTAAGGCTAAACTAACACTGCTACTACTGTTCACCGACTTATTCATTCTAGAGTTGCGCTTTTCAAATCGTGTTTTTTTAATACCAAAAATTGTTCATCCATACGACATACCTTTGCTAGATGTACTTCTTTCACCTTCTCTACTGTACACCCACAAAACGAACTATATGTAGATTATTCCCCTGCAGTTTATTTCTCCCGGCCGCCTGCCATACGTATACAACGCAGTTTCGTCTCCAAACCCGAACGATCCCGAAGTTTTTCTCAGAAAATCTAGCCTCTAACCGACCCTCGACCCATATTTCGCCTCCGTTTTTCATAACCGCCACTGCGATTTTACGCTAATAAATTTTCGAAAATCATACGTGTAACAGTGACGTCACAACACTGTGTGTACTATGGACGACGGTTTCGCGTTGACAGATCTCGTTGGAGGGTACCACTTTGTTTTTTCTAATTACAAAATCTGTGAAATCCGTAGTGTTTTGATAGTTTACACTGCAACTGTCCCACCCACATACTTGAATTTCGTCAGATCAGAATTGAACAAATGTGTCTGGTTTTTGAGGAGATGTCGCTGACGTAAATCAGCTACCCCCGTTTTTTGGCCACAACCACATTAATTCGACGTGTGACACGTCGAATTAAAAAAAAAGCTGCTGAAACTGATAAGGGTATTTTACTGGTTGACTTTGATAGACGTGATATTTTCAGGTGTTGTCTTACTCTGTTGTACTTTAGTTTCAGTTCAATTTCCATGAATAATGATTGTAACTGTTGTGTTCTTGAGGTACAATGAATTTTTCTATTTAAATCAAAATTCCAAACATTCTTAGCGGAATTTTATTGATTAGGAACTTAAACCCACGAATCTACGACCATAAGTTGCCATGGAAAAAAAATAGCAGCTACTGAAAAGGATAAGCAGTAGCCAGCGCAAGCATTGACCGAGAAAGAGAGCAGCAGTATTTAAATGAATTAATTTATTTACATGATCATATACTTACTGCACAAACCATGCGCTCAATACAAAGACTTAACTTCCCCATCATAAACTTAAACTTAGACAGCTTGCCAACAAAACTACCACCACTTCTCTTAAAGGCCATGGAAGCCAAGCTCATTCCATTCTGTGATTTTATTGAGGCCTTAGCCATAACCAGCATAACAATGGTAAAGCTTAACAATGCCCATAAATTATGAAAATAAGTTACAAGTTACAAGTTTTATTACTAGAGACTAATCGGCCCTAACGCCATACAAATATGAAGACTGTGAGCTTTAAACAATTCCTTCCAAATAGGAAAACAATAGCTTCAATAGATCCCGGCGAACAGAGTCGAACTGAATAGTTTCAAAGCTGGTTGAGTAACAATCACTGCATGCGCGATCGTTGTTGCGGGCTTATCGTTTGGTATAAATTTAATGCGGAGAAGGTGTAGGGAATGATGCCAATATTATAACAAAACAAACAAACCTAAAACTAGCCTACTTGAAATAATTATTTTATATACCTTCTAAAAAACGACTTCTGATATATGTTAAGGTTACTGGCGTTTATAGCTTATTTTGTAGGAGTAGGGATCGCAAAAGTTGCAACAGAGGAGAGTAAGGCTTTGAAAAATGGTAATATTTGCATGAAGTCATTTGTGTGCGGCCCTACTGTTGACATAATTCTACACACAACAGTAGCCTACTTGAAATAATTATTTTATTATAGCTTCTACAAAGCGAGTTCTCAGCGAGTTAAGTACAAAATTTTATCTCAACACCACGAAAATCGATTTTTGCTTGTGTCTGTCCCATGCAATCATCTTTAAATTTTGTCGGTTGGTAGTTTGAGTTACAAACTAGTTTGGTGTTAACAAAAATAAAATAAAATGGGTTAAAAGAGGGACGACAGGAAGAGAAAGTATGTGTGCCAACTCAGAAGTTAACTAATAGTCTTAACTACTTATAATAAGCTTAGTATAGTTAAGCGTATTAGTTAACTTTTGAGTTGAACACCATTTCCCGTCCCTTACTTACGGTAGTAAGTTTATTTTAGTAACTTATTTAAATAGTTAGGTAGTTAGTGCTAACTATGCTATCCCTTATGGAATTATAAGTGTCGTATACTATTAGGGATCTTCTGCTCATAAATTTAAAATAAGCTTCGGTGTTTTCTGTCAGTTGTTGTTTATTAAGGGAGAGACGGGGATGGAACTGTTGATATTACTGTGCATGAAGGACGGAGAACTGCCTTTAATTCGCAGCAGTGGTCAGAAGATGATCTATCACGGACTCGGAATGGGCAAGATCACTATCTCGAAAAGTAGTACTGCTCAATCATTGGTGATATAAAATATGAACCATCTCAATCATTCCATAAGAGGTGGGTTTTTTTTTTCCCCCGACGTGTTTTTATTTCCTTCGCTCTCTCCAAGTAGTTTACCCTCGACGAGTTTCTTTCGTGTCTGCCCGGCTGAATGGATTGCTGGAAACGAAGACATCTTACTTTTCTTGGATTCCCCAGGTCCGACTCTATCCCACACCGTTTCTCTCCCTCCCAGGAGTCCCCGAGCGTCTTTTCTTTTGATGGACCTAAAACTGAGACATTTAATTAAGAATGACCAGCGAAATCAATGTTCATTTCTTTGCTTTGCCACGTGGGAAATCATGACCCCTTCGTCTCTCTCATTCCCCAGATGTGTGACAAAAGGTGGAGTCGTTGAATGCAAGGAACGGACCTTTGCTGATAACGAATATCCAAAGCTTCGTCATCTCTCACGCCCGCCCCCCCATTGTCATCCTCTATATCATGGAGGTTGGGGAAAAACAGACACAATGGATGGGATTGGGTGGGATGTCCAACTCGTCGACATACACAATGGCCAAGGGCAAACTCCCAACCAGTCTCCCCACACAACTTCATTGCACGAAATAGTTGACATTGTCAGCCTCAATGTGTTGGCCAATGCTGCTAATAATGATAACTGAGGGAGAAGTAATGAGTTCTGATGAGTTACATGAAAAAAAAAAGGGCGACACTCCATTATCGATTTTGTTGCGAGCTCGCTTTCAAAAGATTGCTGAAGCTCTTAGAAGTCTAACAAAAGGGAAAAAGTATAAAGAGTTTAGATAGGGACATTTTGTGGGGTGAGGCAAAGCGTCGGGTCAATTAGTTAAGGCTTGGAATTTATAACTCCCGAAAAATATGATTATTATAAGTATAAATTGATTGTTTTAGAAACGGTATCAGTGTGCAAATAATTGTTGTTCTGAAGTTTCATTTTCAAAGAAGTGGGGAAAGTTGCAATAACAGTTAAGCGTGCCTATACAAGTTCGACTCGGCAAAAAGCATAATTACAAAGACCACCATATATACTCCTTTGATCGTACTGGTTAAATTATAAATGAGGGAAGAATAGTGTTTATCATCATTTAACCAGTACGATTAGAGGAGTACATAGCTGGATGGCGGTCTTTGTAATTATGCTTTTGCCGAGTCGAACTTCGTGAGCATGTTTAACTATTAATGGAACTTTCCCGAGTTCTTTGAAAATGAAACTTCAGAACAACAATTATTACACACTAATACTGTTTCTAAAACAATCAATTTATACATATAATAATAGTAGTTCTCAGATTTAGAAATTCCGAGCCTTAACTAAATGACCCGATGCTTTGCCTCACCCAACAAAATGTCCCTTTTGGGAAGAATAATATTTTTTTTTTGTAGTTGTTGATGTTATAGCTCCCCTTCTGAAACGTTACTGATGATCCGCGAAAAGGATATTAAGAGATCAGGTTAAGAAGACGGAGTGAAGAGCAAACGCCGTTCTAGACGACGCAGGGTAAGGTGAAATTATGGGGGGGGGGGGGGGATTGAGGCTTAATGGCGCGTCGACAACTTGGTCATTAGCGCCAACCTCAGTGGTGAAATTATGGTCTCAAAACACAGTTTCAGACATCTATTCGGAATACATATTAGCAAGAATTTATAGGTTTGGTTGGCGAGGAGAATTTGTGACCGAGACCCATACTGAAATGTCTTGGATACAGTCGTATTAGTTCAGTCTTAGTTTATAGAGGGCGCCATGTGTTTTATGTGGGTATTTCTATTCAGTTTTCAGCCTAAAATTAAACTAAACTAAACGAAACTAGCTTGATTTTAATTATTATTAGCCTAGCTTAGTTGTAATTTAGTTGACTTTAGATTTGGGCTGAAAAATGAGTAAAAATGATCAGATGGAACACGTGGCGCCCTCTGAAAACTCGGACTGAACTAATGGGGACCGATCTAATGTGTTTCAATGGGGACTTTTTAGAGTTACAAATTCTCCTCCAAACCCTATAAATTCTTGATATTAGCAATGAAAGCGGGGCGGTCTTTACGGGGAGGAGGGGAGGGAAAAAATGGCTAACAGGGGCGCCAAATTCATTTTATAAATTTGAAAAAAAAAACCCAAGTTAACTGATTAGCGCTCCGTACAAATATTACAAAGGGTTGTACACTACGAAATGAAGATGAAAATACGTACAAAAAAAAGGTAGTCACAATTTTTTGGGGAAGTGCAAAAATGCGCTTGGAATGAAAAGGAATGTCAGGTATGACGAAGCCAGAGAAGACATCTATTACTTGAAATCATCCGTATATTCTTCCTCGGAAACGTCACAACGTCCGACAAAGAAGTGAATTTACACAGGTGTAGGCCAGCGTAAAATTACAAACTACGGAAACTGGTTGAACTTCGGAGTATAATAATTGCAGTAAAAACAAAATGGGAACATAGCTTCCCGGAACGTTTTCACTGCCACTAATGATGCTATGGGGGGTGCTAGACAAAACCGGTATCTCCACTACAAGCCCACGTGTTCTGGGTTCTCCCGTGTATCAAGCAAGTCAGTAGCATGCAGCTACCATGGGAGTGTCCATGCTATACCTATCGCTTCATATTCTGTCCCTGTCAGAAGATTGCCTGCCTGTGAGACAAGCTGCGGGTTTAGTTTCCCGGCTCCAGGCCAGTTGATTTAAAATCACCAGAATATTAATTTACCAAAACAGCTCGAAATGCCATCAACCTTCTGGCATGCTCGCGATTTCTGTACCAGTTGGCCTTGGCTTGAAGAAGCCATCTCCTTTCCCACTCAACGTGGAAAGCTGTTGCACGTGAGTTGCCACATGCCTGCACAATCGCAGCAACAGTGTGACCGAGCGTTCCACATTTAGCCGTATGGGGGGGGGGCCAACAAAATTCTAAATGAAATGCTTCTAAACTGAAGTGCTTCTAAAAGAGAAAACAGACGACTGGAAATACTTCTAAAGGAAGTATTTCTAACCTGAAGTACTTCTAAAGTAGAAAACATACGACTGGAAGTGATTCTAAAGGAAGTGTTTCTAAACTGAAGTGCTCCTAAGAAGAAAACAGACGGTTGGAAGTAATTCTAAAGGAACTACTTCTAATCTGAAGTACTCCTAAAACTAAAAACGGTAGTTCGGAACTGCTTCTAAAGGAAGTATTTCTAAACTCAACTACTTCTAAAAGGAAGTACGTCGAAAACTTGTTAGCTACTCCTACTAAAGATAAGTCAGCTTAGCAATTCTGAAGCCACGCCCCTCCCCCATCGCGTCACCATTTCTTTATCCCTACAAACAAAGTTGGAGGGAAGTGGGTGTGGCTTCAGGCTTGACAAGTAGACATATCTTTAGCAGGAGGAGGAGCTAACAAGTTTAGAAGTACTTCAGGTTTGAAATTTTTGTTTAGAAATACTTCCTTTACAAGCAGTTCCGAACCACCTTTTTTAGTTTTAGGAGTACTTCACATTAGAAGTAGTTCCTTTAAAATGACTTCCAACCGTCTGATTTCGTCTTAGGAGCATTTCAGTTTAGAAACACTTCCTTTAAAATCACTTCCAATCGTATGTATTCTACTGTAGAAGTACTTCAGGTTAGAAATACTTCCTTTAGAAGTAGTTCCAGTCGACTGTTTTCGATTTTAGAACTACTTTAGTTTAGAAGCAGTTCTTTTAAAAGTACTTCAGTCGACCCCTGGGGGAAGAGATGCATTCTCGTGCTAGGCTCTCTTTTGGCTTTAATTGTCCGGGGGGGGGGGGGGGGATGAGGCTTAATGGCATGTCGACAGCTGGTTCATTAGCGCAAACCTCAGTCAAAGTGTAGTGGTCCGGGTTGCCACTGCGCCACACACTACATAGATGTTAAACAAACCATAAATCTCTAGATCTTATCATACATCTGTACCTCCAGCAAAAATTTAAAAATGTCGGACACGAGGGCAGACTTATCGCCCAATTGACGCGCTATGTCTCGTGGAAGAAGGAAACGGCGACGAACACCATCAAGATGGAGCCAATCAATAAGGAAGTTAGGGCCGTAAGTGGCCGTCAACACCAATGACATTCAAGAAGGATAACAACCCCCCCCCCTCAAACGGAAGCAATGAATAAGGCATGTGTGACTAATACGCAAACGAGCTAACACCACTTCTTCCCAGTGACTATGGCAACAAGCCGAGGGCCATTCCTGGATATTGCCTTCAATAGCCCGCAAATTACCACCGTCTTGTTTTGTCCCACAGGGATTGCCAAGCAGCGAGCAATCTCAGACGTAGAGCAAGAGATGGAACATGCGATATTATTATCATCCCACTCCATCGAGCTCTTGAGCTCCCTTATGTCATTTGTGGTACGGGCGATCAGTTAACTTCGTTTGCAGTAAGTAGGACTTTGATGCGGTAAGAGTAAACAGCGTGTGAAATAGATTTAGGCGTATTCATAGTAGGGACAAATCTAAAACGGCTCGCCTGTGGAATGTATGACAATATGCTGTGAATGATGGCTCGTTTGCTCAAATGAAGTTTTCTTTTACGTTAAGAAGCTTTGTTGCTTGCAACAAATGAAAGGTGCTACAGAGCTGACCTGCAAGAAGTCTTTTTTTCTTCAAACGCAAATTACTCTTCTGTATACTGGTTAGACTTTTTCCTCGTTTCTGTTCTTCTTCTTCTTCCTTCCGACAACCACGCAAGTTAAGCCGATTAGTTTGCGCCGCCTGAAAATTAAGTGTCGAATGCAGTACGCAGTTTACGACGACGAAAAAGACCATCACAGTTTCAGCACGGAACATAAAAACTCGTTGAAAGAACGGAAACAACGAGGAGCGATCCTTACGGGATATAATGAAATGACTATGCAGTAAATTCCGTCTTTCATCTTCTCCTTTCTCCTATTTCCGCGATTTCGACGAAAAAACCTTTCCACTTCCGTTGAAGTATGGCACATCCATAAAAACCTGACTAAAATTCTAGCCGTGTAAGTTGAAGTCAGTCAAAAATGAATGAAATCGGTCCTTTCAGAAGGAAAGTGCTAATCATTTAAACGAAA
>JAHWFP010139812.1:141740-170380 GCA_023313725.1 Lithobius niger | reverse complement strand
TGCAACAATGCTCTATAAAACCATCTATATACGGGGGGGGGGCTGCCTAGTTCCTAATGACTATTACTTAAAAACGCAGTGTTTACTTACGACCTGGCTAATTATGGTATTTTCAACGAGTTCAATTTTGATACCGTAGCTTTCAAGGTCACCCGCAATACAGCAGTTACGTGAGGTATTTGTACGTCGAATGTTCAGTCTGTTATATTCAATTTGCTGTTGAATTTTGCCGTCATATGTCTTTTTCAAGAAGATCTGTTTCACAATGGAATTGGTTTTTCTTGCTGGCCAAGAAATAGCTTGGATTGAATTCTGAGATGAGCGTATTTTTGGTAACACCCGTATTTGTTGGTATCTCCCTGTACTTTTCATTGAGAAGATGCTAACCTATTGTTCCAAAAACACTTCACACCATTTTTACTAAAGCCAGATGTTTAACTGTAACCGACAATTTGCATATAACGTTCAGTTTCTGATTTGTATTCGCATTAACTTTGTTAACAAATAGGATGTTTTATATTTTAACAAGCTGCATTTTGTAAAACTAATTCTATTGTGAAAACAAACCCTTGGTATTTAATCATCCAACCATTAACCCCTACAAAATTGTCATCAATACTTGTTGACACTTCATCTAGTATGTTGCTCCTATGAAGGAATCATGCTGAATAGTCACAACTACAACAAAATTTTGTTAAAAGTTATATGTAAATGTAACAGATACTTACCCTAATGTTTTTAGGGATACTCTGAATCATCTTATTTTGCCGCATATTCTCGTGCTGAATATTTATTATAACCCAATTACCGAAAAATTTTCCCCTGGTTAACTGGAAAGGCTTATCTGCAAATAAGAAAGTAATCAAATAACATATATTGCAAACAAAACGTCGAGTCGCCGTAAAAAAAAAGGGTTATATGTTTGAAGTTTTCTTTACTTGTTAAAATGTACACGGATATAAATTGATGATTTTTAATTGAAATAAGCAAATGTTCATTTAAGAAAATTGCATCTGTTTAAGTGCTGTTGTGATTTATCTGTGCACATTTTAACAAGTAAAGTAAAACTTCAATCGTATAACCCTTTTTTTTTACGGTACACTTGACGTTTTTGTTTGCAATCCGTGTACCTTTTTTATAGCATCACCAAGCACAATTCAGTCTATGCCTTGTATCAGTAAGTAATTTTTTTTCATTTACAGGGTGTGAACGCGCGCACACATGCATTGATTGTTGCTGCGCGTGCATGCAGTGATTGTTGCTGTCCACTTTGAAATAATTCGCCTCATCTCAGAAAGCTTGCATCTATGAAATAAAAACGACGTTCTATGGTTTCTAGCTGCCAATTTCGAGCCGTAACAAAGTAGCTTAGTTGGGTTTAAAACTATACTCGTTTAGCTGAAACACGGATTCTATTATTTTCACCATCAAGAATCCAATTTTTAGCAAAGACATAACACGTGCACGAAGAATGATCTTTGGTTTGCTGAGTGGCATTGTTCCGTAGTTACAATGGTTAAAACAATGAAAATGTTTAGGATAATGTTTTGAAACAATCAAAATTATGGTTCAGGGACCCGTAACTCCAGAATAGCTCGACCAATCGAAAAAGTGGTTTCTGTAAGGTTGAAGGCCAAGGAGATTTCTGGCTTAGATCACGTTACAGATTTTAGGTAGATGCAGTAGTTTTTTTTTCTGAAACCATGTCACACAAGAACAACCGCAACAACAAGAAGAAGTGAACAGTTTTCAAATTTACGTATGGTTTCGTACGGTTACTCTTGAACGGAAATGCATAAAAGTTAATATGTTTTCTATACCTATCTACAGTGTGGCCAAGTTTGGTGGAAATGTATTGAATAGGAACGGAGAAATTAAAAGTTTTAGTTTTGGTGGAGAGAGGACTTCAATCATATATATATAAACACGGATATCGTCGTTTATGACAGTGCAATTACTAGACTAGCAGTCTAAGTTTACAAATGCAATCGAACCATTAAATAATCGTTGTAATAATGTAATGCGCTGTTGTATCACTTGTTTCGCAGTTCATACAATCACATTTTCCTGTGCATTGGCCAAAGTTTCTCATTTATCGATTCTTATTTAAGAATTCTATATAAAGGTTTTTCCCTACTCACCCAAAACTCAAAGGTGTTGAAAAATTTCAAATGGTACTTCCGTCAAAAATCTAGAGTTTGATTTTGACGACCAAACACCCATATCTCTGACTATTTTCAGTTATCCAACTTCTGTGCATCTGGCTTTGCCCTTTTTGTATTGAACTTGCACTTGGATGTACGAGGATATTCACAAAAATAAAAGTAAACTTAACACAAGTCACAGTGACATTACTACTAATATTTCCAAGGACTACCTTTTTGAAGTACGACTTTTTGTTCATAATAAAACAATTTTGCGCAGATATTACCACTCTATCGTCCTTTCCCACAATACGGAATGCTAGCACCGCATATAGTAAAGCTTACTGTGAGGGAGTATGATGGTGTATAAAAAGACAAGCAGCTGCCACTTTCACCCCTCTATATCCCACACTTTGGCACACTACAACGACAGGCTGAAAAATCATTGTTTGCGGCACCCCTCTAGTGAAACCCGCACGGCCGAACCGACACCCCGTCCCCACACCGTGTAGAAAAAGGCTGCATAAAAAAGCACGTCAGGAAAGGGGGAGATCGGCTGAAAGTCATAGGGTTTCTGCAGGGAATGCTAAAAATCGACCACTTGGATTCAATTTATGTAATGGAAACTTGGATGCTCAAAAACTATTCATCAATGCTACTCTCCCCATGCCCTGTAGAAAAAATCTGCGTGGAAAAACCACGTCATGGAATAGGTCAGGGAGTTCGAAGAGCACAGGATTACTGAATGACCGCTTAATGGGGACAGCTCTGTGTCATTTTACCTACTACTAATTTAGGGTTTTCGACTGTATCTTTGTACCAGGCTTTAGCATCATGTACTCCATTCTTCAAGAAGGAAGTTAGCACATTTATTCATCATTTTTTGGATCCTCCTTCTGTCAAAATTACGATGATGCTCGTTGGAGCTGCTTCGAAATTAGCTGTATTACTGATTTCACTGAACTGGTTACAGAAATTAGTACAATTTCTTCAACCCAGGAAAGCCCAAAGAAAAATATTTTTAAAATCAAGCTGCTCTCCCCCACAGAGATCTCTTTGCAGACTGTATTGCCCTTGTTTGAGCTCGTCAGTAGAGAATACTACTGTATTGCCCTTTTTTGAGCTCTTCAGTAGAGAATACTACTGTATTGCCCTTGTTTGAGCTCGTCAGTAGAGAATACTACTGTATTGCTCTTGTTTGAGCTCGTCATTAGAGAATACGCCCTTGTTTGAGCTCGTCAGTAAAGAATACTACAGTATAGCCCTGTTTGAGCTCGTCAGTAGAGAATACTACAGTATTGCCCTTGTTTGAGCTCGTTAGTAGAGAATACTACTGTGTTGCCCTTGTTTGAGCTCGTCAGTAGAGAATACTGCTGTATGGCCTTTGTTTGAGCTCGTCAGTAGAGAATACTACTGTAATGCCCTTGTTTTGAGCTCGTCAGTAGAGAATACTCCGTGGATTGATCAAAGGCACCTTGTTGATGGTAATTTAACAAGCACGAAATCGGTATCGTGTCAGAAAGCTAAGAAGTAGAAACTACTGCTTGTCACTTGAAATCAAGATGCTTTTACAGAGTTCTTAAGACAGACTGTTTGTGGGTTATTTTGGCTCATCAGTAAAGCGTAGTCTGTGGATGAGAACAAAGGCACATTGGTAGTGGTAATTTAATAACCACAAAAGCTTGATTTCAAGTGACCAACTAATTGCCAGTAAGAGGCCTAAATTTGGGTGCCTAACATTCAGTAGACTGGAATCCCATGCAAGCATTAGTTTCTGATTTTTAGCTTGCTGTAACCAGTCCGGTTTTATGCTTGTGCAAATATTATTTTCTCTACGAAAATATATACTAACTTTTTGCAACAAACCCAACGCCATCTGAAAGTTTATCGAGGTAATGTTTCAGTAATTTTTATTTTTTTGCTTACTTCTTTCAGTAAACCACATTTATTTATGACTTGTTTCTGGATGGAACAGAAGGCAGATTTATTTGCTTGAAATTCTCTATTTTAAAAATACGTTATCCCAAACATCAGGATTACAATTTTCTTTCCTGCCATAAAAAATATTTAATAAATAAGCTTCATTATTCCTTAAACAGCATTATGCAAAAGGTTATTTTAAAACGTCGTTGTCGCTTCTACACATCTTTGCTATGTTTCTCTTTGAGACCTCTGGCACATGAATCCCTCTCCTTAAAACAGAAGCTATTATGTCATACATACCCACACAAAATGTGGTTTCTGCAACATTGCGGAACAGACTGACTTGATAAAGCCAGAGACACACTCTTCGTTCACAAATTTTCAGTTACTTTGTGAAGCTAAACAATGCTATTGATCCAAGCAAGCCTAAAAGCGAGAACTGAACGGTATATTACCTGGAGTAAATGTGATGCAAGGGAGAAAGCCACTGGATATTTGCTTACTCGAGAATTTTAATCCCTACGAAAACAAACAAAAAATAGCATGAAAATGACATAAATTTATACAGAAAGACGTCATAGTAGCAAAACCACAAAACAGCAAAACGACACGAGATAAAACGAAGGACGTCGTAACAACAAAATCATCAACATTTCATAACTGCAAAGAAATCAGCAGCAATATTTTAAACTCACAACCGTGACAAGGACTCCAGCGCTCGGTCATCGGCAATGAAGAGAGAATACAAATCAATATACACTCATAAGGATTAACGAAGGATAATAAACACACATAAATTGCTGTAAATAATATCATATCAACAACCAAAACTGGTAAAAGGGGCCGCCAAGTTACGAATGGTTCTGCCCTTCAAAGGAGTGATACCAACACACCAAAACATTCACCAACTTAATCGCACTGCTTTAGTTCGAAGGTTAAATGAAAACTAGAACAATGCTACTTTTGGTAACAATGTTCAAGTTTTCATTTAACGTCCAAATTATTATTCGGTGCGATTAAGTTGGCGAATGTTTTGGTGTGTTGATATCACTCCTTTGAAGGGTCGAACCATTCGGAACTTGGTGGCCCCCTTTTACCAGTTTTGGTTTTTGATATGATATCACTCCTTTTTTTTTAAATTGTGTATTAGACTCAAGTCCACTACCGTTCAGATGTCTAATAAAGTGACACGCCAACAAGTAATTGGATTTCAACAATTTGCTACTACCTCCTGCCTAGAGGCCGAATCATTCTAAACTTAGTCATCTCTTTATAGGTTTTCGGTTTGGTTTTAATTTTGTTGTAATTTGTTTTATTTAGTTAGTTTTGGTGTGTTGATATCGCTCCTTTGAATGGCCGAACCACACTCAACCCTGTGGCCTCTTTACCAGTTTTGGGCTTTGTTTATTTTGCTTTGTTTTTATAGTTTGGTTATTTTGCGTAAATTGGACGTGAATACAACTTCGTTGGCAACGTTGTTTAGATTTATCGTGATACACTAGTGTGTGTCTAGGCACGTACGTCGGTATGCACGTTGTCATTTTCCGAACTTTGGTCGTCCACTGAGAACAATACTTACAATGATTAAAACAATACTTTCGTACTTCCACGCCATCACCGTTACACCCGCAGTCTCCAAACCATAAAAGATACGCAGTTCATATTGTACTGGACCTATTCGTCCAATAACATAGCTGGAAGCCTTCCTGTTATCTCGGTATCGATGAATAATCACCCTATGGAATTTAACATGGTGATGAGCGTACTAGCTAGTCACTAATAGTTACTAGCAGTAACACATTTGCAACGTTATTGAGAGTCAGATTTTGCATTGAAAGCAGCTTAGCTGGCATTCGTACATGTTTGTCAGTTGTTCATTGCTCTCGATTTCAAGGAGCGGTAACCCATCATGAATTTTCTTCCCCATCTAGACACACGCTAGTGTGTCCCGCCAAGTTAGGCAACTAATATCACGTCAATTCAACTGTCGAGGTTGTAAACCATTGTAGCCCAATGCTATTGCGCTATTGCATCAATGTCTAATATCCTGAAGCATAGTTTGGCACATAATAAATAATAATAATAATAATAATATAATAATAAAACACTTTAACCATCATGAAAGATGGTATGGACTACGGAAGGGCAATGAGCCAACTAACACCGTTCCAGCACAATTTAGAATCAATATTGTCGTTTCAAGAACTGTAAAAGAGGGACCTTGTCAAGGGCTAATTTAAAAGCTCCCACAGAGACGGCACCAACGGCAACATCAGGAAGCGAGTTCCAAGGTGCTACTACCCTCAATCCGAAAAAAATGTCGTCTACATTCGAGTCTCGATGTCTGGACTCGTAGCTTGAATGGATGACCACGAGTCGAATGGTAAGTACTGAAATCAAAAAAAGGTAAGTCCACCGAAAAAAGACTGTGAACAATTTTGTATGTAAGTATTAAGTCTGATTTCAGCCTACGGAGTTCAAGTGGCTTTAGACCTGCCATCCGCAAACGATCTCCAGGGGAAATATTCCGAAATCCCAACAGGTTACGTGTGAAACTACGTTGGACCGATTCCAGGAGATCTATGTCCTGCAGCAGATGTGGCGACCAGGCTGGGCTTGCATATTCCAAAAGCGGTCTCACAAAGACCTTAAAAGCCCACACATGAACTGCTACATTTGCGGAAGTAAAACATCGTCTCACAATAGCCAAACGGCGAAAAGCGTTTGCTACAATCTTTCTACAGTGGGTTGTCGATTTCAAATCCTGGGAAAACCAGACACCCAGATCTTTAGTTAAAGTCACAGAGGTTAATACTTTATCTGACAGCTTATACTCTATACTTGGATTAGTTTGGCCTATGTGAAGGCAACAGCATTTGGCAAATGAAATAGGCAATTGCCATTCCATCGACCATTCATAAACGGAATTTATCTCATTTACTAAGTTTACACAGTTTTCGTAGCTGACAATTTCGGATCCAAGTTTAAAGTCGTCTGCAAACTTAAGCCTCAAACAATTTTTTGGGTTCGGTGTACATTGTAAGTCGTTTAAGTAGATTACGAATAACACTGGGCCCAGTACAGATCCCTGAGGAACTCCACTCATTACCTGGAGTGAGTCAGAGAGAGAGTCATCGATTCTCACCCGCTGTGTACGCTCAGTAATAAATGCCTTTATCCACTGCAGCAGGTTTCCCCTCACTCCCATTCGTGAGAGTTTGTACAATAATTTTTCATGCACAACCGACTCAAAGGATCGCTGAAAGTCAAAATAAATAACATCAAAAGGGGCACCAATCTCAAGTGAGCTGGTCCATAAGTCAAGGGCCAGAAGTAGTTGGATTGTTGTGGATCTGTTAGGCAAAAAGCCAAATTGGTCTTCATGTATGAATTTCTCATCCATACAAAATGATATAATCCTATTTCTTATGATGGATTCCATTAACTTACATGGGATAGCAGTTAACGCAATTGGGCGATAATTTTTAGGGGCCAAAGCATTTCCCTTTTTAAACACTGGAACAACAATAGACTGTTTCCAGACAGATGGTAATGTTCCGAGTTTAAAGGACAAATTAAAAATCTCCAGGAGAGGGAAACAAATTTCCTGCCCAATTTGTTTAAAGAAAAAAGCAGAAAAACCTTCAGGTACGACTGCGTGACTTGGTTTGAGTTTATTAATAACAGTCGAGCTTTCGCCAATTGTGAAGGTAACAGAATTACACTCAGAAGAAAAATTACTGTTAGGTGCAAATGGTAAGATGCCATTGTCAACAATTCCATTTTCCACAAATATCTTGTTGAAGAGGTTTGCCTTTTCGGTACTGTCTGTCACATATATGTCCTCGGACAGTAATGGTAGGATTGATCTGACAGACCCGGTTTTATGTTTATACAGACGATAGAGACCAGCCAAGGTGCCTTCAGCAATAACTGCTTTCTCTTTTTCTGAATGACAGTTATCAACCATCTCTACATAGAGAACTTTACAAGCATTATAATTTTGGAGATTGAGAGTTGATGGATTACCTCTATAGGTCCTCCAAAGTTTTAACTTTTTAAGTCCTAATTTACTTATTTGTCTGGGCAATCTTTTCTTAGAAAAACGATTCGGTCTATCCTTCACCCTACAAAGATTTACGGCATTTACCACGGTATCCACAAAACAAGCCCATGCCAGGTCGACCGATTGATTGCAGTTCACAAAACACGACTTCCAGTCTGTATGACTGAGTAATTCACGCAACTGTACGAAGTTAATCTTTCCCGAGGTAAAGCGCTGCCAATTAATGGGTACGAGTGTACGATTAATATAAAATTCAATCATGCAGTGATCACTTGTGCCCAAGTGGTCAGTGACTGTAATATTATAAATGAGACGTTCCTCATGTGAAAAAATTAGGCCAAGAATCCGTTCGCCACGTGTTGGTTTGTCTATGAACTGGGTGCATCCAAGGGGTGCAATGATGTCGAGGAACTCGCTGTGCTGATGAGCCGTAGCCAGACCGGTCTCCCAATCTACAGTTGATAAATTAAAACCGCCCAATAAAATATTTGAAAATTCTAACTTAAAAGAGTCAATAATAAACTTTCCGAGTGCATTAATATCCTGACTAGAAAAACTATTTGGCAAATACCCTAAAATAAAATAAGGTTTAAGATTTGGTAAACAAATTGAAATTCCTTCTGACTTTTCTCCAACTGCCGCACAAGCTGCCGCCAGATGTGAACGGTAGACAACCATAACTCCCCCTGCACGTGTACCTCGATCACGTCGGATGGCCGAATAAGGTAGTTTATCCGGAAACATTGCGTCCGTAAAGGTGTCACAAAGCCAAGTTTCAACCACAAAAATTAAGTCAAACTTCAATCCCGCGAGCAAAGCACGGAAGCTACCTATGTTTTTGGGGATACTTCTGGCATTAATTAAAACACATTTTAAGTCTTACGAAAGTTGTTTCGTAACTGTACAGCATTCAGTGGGATCGTACCCAATTAGAGATGTTCGTTTCCCTCACGTGTATGGAGTTTCATAATTTCGTCCTGCAATTGAACTTTCCCTTTATATGTAAGGTGCAGAGCTTCCCTATCCAAGAGAGAGCGGTCAGTGCAGATGGCTTGGTCAATGGAAACAAAATTCGCGTTTAATTGAATGCAAAGTTTTCTAATGGTATCGTTGATATGAACCACAGCAGTATCGTCGGATGGGGTTTTCGTATAAATCCTTGGAAAGATTCCAACAACACTAATCCTAGAGACTTCCTGTCGAGACGAAATGCTGTCGATGAGGTTCTTGATATAAAACGCGATACGGTTTGGAGGGTCGCGGGATACATTGTTGGACCCAAAACAAATGACGAACTCAGCTTCAGCATGAGATTGTTGAAGCATGATGGGTAACTTCTGGGCAGCATCCTGGACAGTGGCCCCAAGATAGGTCCAAGTTCGGGAATCAGGATGCGAACCACAGCGGAGCGACCTTGCATGGGAGTTGCCAAAAATGACCAGTGGTTTCTTAAAATGTGTGTGTTTTGCTGAGCATGTATTTTCAAATACCACTCGAGCTTGCTCTTCTTGGTCTGAAGACAAGTGCTCTTTATTTTTTTTCCAGGCAGAGGGCAAGCACCCTTCCGTGTAGGTCACTCCCACTGTTTCCCGATTTAGATTGTGAGTGTTTGTCATTCTGAGGAATATTTCTTTCGATGGGCTTGGTCTGTTTGTCTTCCACATTTCTTTGGTTTTGGCTTGAAACCTTGGTTTGACGATTTGTTTCCTTCATAAAGTTTACTCTTTTATTTTTTCGTACAGTGATATTTCGTGGAAGTTCGGCTGTCAGTCTCGAGAGGAGATTACCTTCTTGACTATGAGTTTTACATTTCAGGTACTTGGGTAAAAATAATAATGCGGTACAAAAGCTTAAATTCTGTTGAAATTGAGAGCAATGAACAACTGGAAAAAATATTTGTGCGACACTAGCGTGTGTCTAGATGAAAGGAAAATTGGAAATAAGCCATCAGCAAAAATCACACACTAGAAATAACTTGGTACAGGAAGCCATCAGCACTCGTTCCTCAGTTGGAATTCGGGTGATGACACTTGAATGCAATGTAAGTGCATAAAGATGGCTTACTTTACAAAGTTATTTCTAGTGTATGATTTTAGCTGATGGATTATTACCAATTTTATTTCATATGGTCAAGTAAATGTTCAAGCAAGTGAGAACAACAAAGCAGGCGTTTTTCTAGTGCTTCAGTTCATAAAATAAATATCAAAGCAAAATAAAAAATGCTCAAAAGTATTTTATTGGCACAGTCAGGTTTCCGTGGAATTACCCTATTAAAACAGCTTCTGTTTACATTATAATTATATTGATCATGATTATAGAAAATTTTAAATTTCGTGCTCAAGAATGTTATAATATTAATGAGAAACTGTTTATTTCGTACCTTAAATGAAATTCGGAATCAGTTTCTTTTTTAATATAAATCTAAAGGTTATGAATGCTTTAGGCCTCGTAATGTCATTCAATCTGTTTATTCACCTCCTCCCGCCCTCCCCCAACCCCCCCCCCCTGAAATTTACGTCCATTGCCTTTTATTATACTTTTTTTTTTACCAATGCTGGTTGTTTGATACTAGAAATAGTGCATTGAGAATACAACGGCAAACTTCACTACCCACTCAACTCCAGATAATAAACGTATAGCTGGTGGCGAGGTGGCTGGTGTTGTTTCGGCTTGGCATGATGTCCGTGGCCACGATTGGTAGGATTCTGCACGGTCTCCAGCCTGGATGCTCTCTTGCATGTTCGCTTGATGCTCTTCCGCTTTCAGTCAGTAGGGTTGTTCTCTCCTGGCTTCGTACGGGGCACTCTCTTCTAGCAGCACATCGCCACAGGATGGGATGGTGCGTCACTCCTGCATGTACAGGTTGTGGTGAGCCGCAGACCCCACGACATTTTCTTCTGGAGTGTACAGCTGTCCAACAGTTCCGGTTGGGGTTGCAGGGTTACATGCGTCCAGGGCTAGGGGTGGGCGGTCTACTCTCTCTCCAGTGTCCACCAGTATTCGCGAGGCTTAGAGCAGTAGCTGTCTTTGTTAATAGGTCAGGTGTTCAGGTTTAGGCCGGGGACCTAACATTTCACTTGTGCTCCCTGCTTCGCTCTGTTCCAGAGTTATGAAATGTGGTGTTGTATGGTATACAGTTGTGGTGATATGTGACGAGGTGTGAGGGCCTAGTGCGACTGTGCACAAGTTGTTGTAGATTTTTATGTCCGAGCGCATGGCTGGGGGCCGAGGCTCGTGGAATAAAAGCAACCAATCATGATGTCACCATCAACAGAGAAGAACCTTCTATTTCCTACAAGGCTATTACTTCGTGCATGCTCAAAGATCCACTACTCGCAACCACATCATCTCAATGGCTGGCTATTTAGGGATCGGTTTGTCTGGTTCATCGCCCCATCTGGTCAAATCCACTGAGCAATCTAATAGCCTGAAAGTAACATATATAAGTATCCTGGATATAAATTCACCTGTTTATGCACTTGACTTTTGTGAAAATGCAAAGACCAATGGGCCGAAACTACGGTAAAAAAAGCGCTCAGAAATCTACGCTATTCGGTTCATTTGAGGAAAGGCAAAGTATGGAGAAGGCTCTCTTTGCAGCTGAAAGAGCACGTTGATACAGGTGGCTATCACGAAGCATCATCATTTCCACTTCCGATAGTAGTTGCTGTTATTTCCAACGATCCACGTCCTGGTTGGTGTGACAATCCTGTATTTTCGCCTGTGGTGGCAGCACTATATGGCCGATTCCGACGAACTACGGAAGAGACGTTTGATTTTTCGATGATGTCAGCCAAATCTTCCGAGTGTTCGGAAAATCTAGTGAAACGATCTATGCTGGTATCATCGCCATTGACAAACGTGTGCCACTCCGATATTAACTCTGAAGCATGCAGCACTATGCCAGTACCGGAGCGTCCGTGTAAAGTATCACCGAATTCCCAGACTGTCTGGAAATTTGGCGTGTTGCCAGCCAAGCAAACTGTCTGTGAGGTAAAAATACCTTTCCTTCCGACGAAGTCTCCTAGAGAGATAAGAAAATCACAGTGTTACAGCCCATAATCTCTGGGCTTAGAGAAGGTCTTGGGAATAGTACGGCAATTTATTTTTGCATTCATTTCTAATTGATTTATTGCTCGCTATTCAGCGTGTATTTTCTTGTTTGCTGTTTTTCCAAGTTATTCATCAATGTTTTCTATGTATGTTAATATAGCGAATAATTATTTTGGGGGAGAAAGAAAGGAGAGTATATTATATTTACTTTAGGTTATCTGTATTCTACCATTTTTTAGTATATACAGTGCTGTATAGGTGGTATAAAAGGTCTTCAATTTTCATGAAGTTATTGTATCACCTATGCTCACAATGTTTAGTGGGGGAGAAACCGGTATATCCGTAATGGTTATGTAGCTCAAGTGGCCTTAGCCACTCTGTTGTTATTTACACCTGCTGGTCCCTAGGTGGCTACCTTCTTGTGTACATATTATTATGTAAATGCACTCTGGGTAATCACAATTGATATGAAAGTCTCATCAAAGACCTCTTACCTGGCTGGCTGTTAATTCAACACATGTATTGAGAGTAGTCTCTTCTTAGGCCAATTACCTTAGGTTAATGTCTTGAACTTACATTGCCTTCACCTTGCCAACTAAGATGTCATAACCGATGGACCACTCAGAACTAAGCTGTCACAAGTCACAACTTATGGAGCAATAATTAGTTAGCTGACGTAATTTGAAGTAAGCTAACTCAAAAGTGATGATACATATACATATCTAGTGAAAAACATAATCATGAATATTCAGCACACATAACTGCACAAAAAACAATCCTAACTTAATATATCAGCAAAATGGCTGAAGAGACAAGCTATAGAAGTTATATCCTATATAAATACATACTAGATACTACAAATGCAGTACATAAACAAAAACAAAAAACTAAAATAAAAACAAACAAAAATTATGTAAAATAAAAAATAAAAGATACCTCAGCAGAGTGTTAAGAGATATAAATGCATGGTGAAAGCTCTTTGTTTTTATTTTAAAGGAATAACAAAATTATATATTATATTGCTGTGCTTTTTCTGTGTGTGTTTTTTGTCTGTGGTATGTTTTTGTAGTACAAACACAGTAGTGCTTTTGTTATTTTATTTATTACTGCATTTGTAGTATCTAGTATGGTTTTAGTAGGATATAATTTCAACATCTAGGGTCACCAGCCATTTTGCTGGTATAGTACATTAGGGCTTTTGGCTGTTATGTGCTAAATATGTACGCCTGATGTTTTTTGCAGGAACGTACAATATGAATCAATACTTCTGAATGAAAGAATATGTCAGCTTACTTCAAATATGTCAGATGATCACCAGGTTCTTGTGAGAAGCAGACATGTATTCCCTCTGCTTCTTTAATCTGTGGTAGGCTACACTGTGATGAAATCCAACTAACTGGGATTAGTAGAGAATTTAGAGTTTTGTTGGTCTCTGCTATACTTTCTTACTAACCTCATAACCCATCATCACATCATCATTTCTTCACCACATTCTTCCGCGCAATTTGTAGGTAAGTTGTTTTTTAACACAGTTTTTAGCAAAATTTTCCAGTTTTTATGATTGCAAAATTTAAAAGTTTAGCAATGTATATAAAATCTAGCTTTAATTTCTAAATAAAAACCTTTCTTTCTATGATTTTAGTGTTGGTCTGATACTAGGCTAGCTTTTTAAAAGACGCAAACTTCAATTGTATGGATTTATTCCATAAATTTGCTTGAGTGACCTTTAGTATACTTAAAACTTGGATTTTTCTGTACGAAATGGCCGTAAACAGACGCCACTCTGAAGCTCTGGATGGAAGTGCATCTACAACAGCTTCACATACTGATGATAGCAAAGAGATGGATATAGTAGATTTGCATACTGATGACGGTGAAGAGAGGGATACTACAGAATCACCTACAATTAGTGACAAAGAGATTGCTAAAACGGATTCGTATATTGAAGACATCGAAGAGATGGATGCAACACCCATCTTTATTCAACAACCCACATACGGTCAGCACACTATCACTGACCAGTTCAAGTTGGAACTTAATGATGTTGAACACAACAAAAAGTTAAGTAACACCATCGATGACTTCGTGCTGCAGTTTGTTGACCCATCTCTTCTCGCAAGTGAGCCAACACTACCTCTTCACCTTCAACAGATACTGAAAACAGTGGTGGAACTCCTGAAAACAGCTAATGTTGATTATGGACAGGAGAAGTGTACATGTTGTTATTGACACTACGTCAATGGAGCACCATGTCTCTTTCCTATTCATGCCTCATCAAGAGATGTCAGGTGATACAGTTTTGACTTTTCTAGACATTCAACATCAATCCAATGAATATTTTATATAACAGAGCCATTGACAATGACAGTCTCTGAACAGCACACCACAACTAAAATCCTGGGAGGTGGATGAAATGAGCTTCAAGGACCTCGGAAATGAAGCGTACTTGAATTAGTACAATGGTGTGCACGTAAGAACAGTGTCGTGTGCGTCAGCAACAGTGAAAAAATCTGCTTAGCTACATCTCTTGTTGTTGGTATGACACTTGCAGACCTAAAGTCGAATCCCTCCATTAATGACTATATAAAACGTTGTGGCTAATTAAGGAAATCACGGCGACCATATCAGAAAAGAGTAGCTGTCAAACTGTACGAAGCAAGTGATATACCACAAGTGAGCTGTGGATTGGAAGAAGTTCAGCAATTCCAAGTAAATCTTGGAAACAGATACAGGATTGTGTATAGTGCTAAAGCCCAGGTTAGTGTTGTGTTTGATAGTGATAATAATGGTGCACCGGTAATGTTACCGTATCATAACATCCACTTTGATGTCATTAGTATAGTGACTGGCTTCTTACATATATCATACTTTTGTCAACATTGGCTAAAGATGTACACCCAAACAAACAGTGGTCAGTGCAGTACTCGTTACACAAAAGAGTGCCAACAAAACGGTAATCCGCGTGTTCAATGTGACGTGTGTCACCGATACTTTGGAGGATGTATGTGTTTTTGTTGCACAAAAACGATACGTGTGGTGCCATTATTCGACGTGGAATACATGGATTCATGTCTCATGGTAGCAATGTGGCACATGGGACCAGTAGCTGCAAGAACTGTAAGCAAATGGCTCATGAATACCACAATTGTTTCATTGAGAAGGTCGATTCAAACTTGTACCTCGAACCTCTTTACCTATATTTTGATGCAAAATCCTTGGTGGATGTGAATGGGAAACATATCCCACCTTACAGTACTCCAGCGAAAGAATGGCAAAATCATTTTATTTTCGAGTACGTTTTAAAGCAAAACTGTGGCCTCCCAAAACCTGCAAGTGTCACAGCAAACGAAGAAGGTTACACAACTAGTTAGATTTCTCATCAGTCATTTTGGTATAGGGTATGAGCACTTTATTGTCCTCGAGCATCTACGGAAGCACTTTATTCAACCAGTAGTGCTTTTTCAAGGTTGCTATGTACTTGCAAGCGCAAATGGGAGAATTCATTCATAAATTCATTGACAGTCATTCCGGTCTCCTGTGCCAACTAACTGATATCTCAAAAATGTTTTGTTTTCAGGCCATTGTAAAGAAAGATACATTACCTTATCAGTACTATACATTATTAGATCATCAAAACTACAGTGGACTCGTTCCAGCTCCACTAAGGTTCTTCAATAGTGGCACCAACGCGAAGTGGCCCATTACAAAGATGATCCCAGCATTACCTATAATCTACGTGACGAACTTCTCTGTTACAGCCAGGATGACGTGACAGTACTTCGTTTAGCATGCCAAAAGTTTCGGGCACTCTTATACCAATTCATTACCACCGTCCCCTTCAAAAATCACTTTCTCCCTGGGGCTTCTCAATAAGGGTGTACAGGACACAGTGGAAGCCTGAAGACTCGATTGCTATATGAAGTGAAACTACTGGACCAAGCAAAGACAGTACAATGGCACAACAATGGCTCAAGTGGGAAGAACACGTGACTGGATTACATTTCCAGCATAGTAGGAATGGGGGAGAAGTCAAGCTTGGTGAGAAATATTATTCATATGGGTCCGACAAAGAAACTAACACTGTTGTCAAATTCCGTAGCGATTTCTTCCATGGTAACCTAACCCTGCACAAACCTACAATCATTTCCTTAGAACAACTTCGAGAGAATCAAGGATAGGGAGAGAGAGCTTGGGCACATAGGTTACAATGTCCGAAGCAAATTGAAAAACGAGTTCGAGGAGGACAAGCATTCAGTGTCTGGACTAGCTGCCTTCCTGGAGCAGCACAAATTTAAACTTCGTCTTCATGCTTGTGATGCTTTTTTGGGGTTCTCACCAATGCCACGGTCCTGTACGTAGATGCTTTTCCAGGATGGCTCATCAAGTGCCTGCATGTAACATAGATATAACCATACATTAACAGAACTAGCAGGATACCAAAAGGTGACCACATGATATTGCGTTACGGTGCATTTGACCTTGAGCTGCACTGTTGACTGTTTTACGGTGTCGTGTGACCATCCGTAAACCTAGTACCTCCATTTAGACCACTAAGATGCAAAGAGGAGCTTCTTTTTCCACTTTGTTTCACCTGCACTCATCAGCAGACCCCCTGTCTTCACAATGATAATGACAAGGTAAAAGAGGGAACGTAGTGCACCCCCGAAGTAGTGATGGCTATCAGTAAGAGTTACGTTGTTCAGAAAACCTATGAACTGTGTAGCACTATTTAGAAATAACCACTGACCTGATTCTAAAGTACATAAACACATTTGTCAAGCTGAAGACAGAGGCATCTGGGCACCCTTCCTATACAAAGAAAGACCCTACTCTACAAGCCCAATTTATGAAATAGATCAGAAACGCAGAGGGAGTTACATTCGATCATAACAATATGATTCCAAATCCCGCACTCAGAAGCCTAGCCTAGCTCTGGCACAATAACTTCTGAGATACTGTGGCACGTGTAACAACTTTGCCAAAACAGAGTATATCACTTAAGTTAAATACTGGCAGAAGCTACTAAATTTTTAAGAATACCTGATCACCAGGTTAGCAACGTCAACCACAAAACTCTCGTGGTAACATACAACATCTGCAAAGACTTTGTAATGTCATCACCACACACTAATGTCGTTATAGCAGCCTTCACCACCTCACTTGTTCGCCTTCACTTCCACAAGTAAATTGACATGACAGGGGAACAGGCCTTGTACCGCGACACTGAATTAATAACATATGTGCACCCCAAACTGTCTGATACACTTGCGACAGAAGTCAGTGACTTCTTAGGAAAGATGACTCATGAACTATCGGGGTATGGACCTGATGTCAGTATTGCCGAGTTTGTGACTGATACCCTAAAAACAATGTGTGTAGGTTAACAAATAGTTGTAGTGATTGCAAAGTGTGTGGTATTACAAATCGTTCAAGTATTATGCCATCAAGAAGGGGAGAGGGTCCGTCTGGAGATGACGATTGATGACAAAGGGGTGAAGTGACAAGCTGATGACGTAAACAAACCAAAAATGTGATCAGAAAACCAAAACTGCGACAAAAAACGAGGTCCTCAGTGGCCTATGGTTTTACATAAAATTACCCCTCCTTCCTTCTACTGCATCCCTTGCTTGAAAAATTTGTTGCGATGTTAATGCCCGAATAATATGGCTAGGGTGCAAGGTTGGGGAAAATAGTGACCTGGAGGCAGCCGAATTTGTCTGTTAATCAAGGCACTATGATTATTTCAGACAGATACTACCCCTTCCCAATCTTCCCTTTTCTTAACTGTCTGGCTTCAACCACGCATGTCCCCGGTGCAAGGGACGCCAATCTTTAGGTCTGAAATGCCAGCACCCAAGTTGCGGGAAGACGTCCTGCATGCTGTTGCATCAATCTCCATCAACACCTCCACAGACCTTCAATTTCGCTAATGTCAAACCATTCGTCCTAGACCCTTCAAATATGGTGTGCACCCAGCTGAAAGAACCTTCGCAACACCCAAAAATTTTCATAGCTCTAGCTCCCATTGGAAAAAAATCCCGACTTTTGAAGCCCATGCTCCTCATCAGTTTCAAGTTCCCCAATCCAGAACCAAACGTCCTAGACACTTCAAACTCGGTGGGCGCCTAGCTGGCCATACCCCCTGACGTCAGAAAAATTTCAGACTCACAGCCCTAGTAGAAGGAGCGCTATTAAATAAACCGGCTTAAATGACCTGCTGTGGGACTTCATCATATTTTTCGAGTTGCATCGCAGTTTTTTTTCTCGAATAGCTCGGCTCACAGAGGTCTCACGGACTTGCGGTTGGACCTAAACTGCACGCGAGGACGAGGTCTACCGTGACACCGAGTTTCATGAAGTTTAGATGGCCAGTTTTTGAGCCCCGACAATTTGACCGATTTTCTGTACCTTCCGTAATGGTACGAAAGGTGTGGCTTGGGATGCCAGCTACACAGGGTTGAAGCCAGGGCGCCCATCTTCTGGGGCCGTCCATCTATCATCGTCCCCCGGCCACAAGCCGACTTTGGCCGCGATCCGACCACTTTTTATTTTTTCTGTGTTAGCAACGCTGGTTTCGAGTGTACGCGGGAGAAACCAACATTCGGGGGGCCGCTCGTGACTTTTTGAGTGGGTCGCAGGTTTTTTTTCGAATAGCTCATGTCACAGAGGTCTCATGGACTGGTGGCTGGGCTTAAAATGTGCGTACGGACGAGGGCTAACCTCACACCGAGTTTCATGATGTTTAGACGGCCAGTTTTTGAGCCCTGAAAGGTTTATCGATTTTCCGTACCTTCCATAATGATACGAAAAGTGCGAATTGGGATGCCAGCACCACAGGGTTGGGGCCAGGGTGCCCATCTTCTGGGGCCGTCTATCTAGCATCGTCCCCCGGCCACAAGCTGATTTAGGATGCGATCCTAGCATTTTTCATTTTTCTGCGTTTCGAGTGTACGCGGGAGAAGCCAACATCCGGGGGGCCGTCGCAGGTTTTTTTCATGGTTGCAGGGTTTTTTTTTCCGAATAGTTCGAAAACTATTCGTCCAATTTTGATGGGGTTGGGCTTGTTAGATTGGCCATGAAAATACCTATCTACCTTCCAAAATTCAAACCTCTAGCACTTCTGGTTCGCAATTTGACCTGCGTTAGCATTGCTAAGTGTACTGTGCATGTATAGGGACAGTAGTCTCGCTGTAGCTCTGGCTGTACAAGCTGTAGTGGCTGTAGTAGCTGGCCGATCAAAGTGCTGCTCTGTCCTGTGTCTCCCCGAGAGTGTATGGATGCCTTCGGCTTGCCTTGGACTATCTTGCCTCGTGGTTCATTTGCCTCGGTTAGCAACACTAGGTGCACTCTCGAACATGGCGTGGCCGAACATGGTTTTGCAACCGATCAAAGCAGGATTAGTTCAGGGCTTTGGCTACTCCATGCCGCCAAACTGCACTTTGGCACGGGTTAGAGATTCTCGTTTTCATTAGTAGGAATCCCCTTCTTCTGCGTTACCAACGCTGATGGAGGAGTCCAAATGATAGGTATGGAAGGTAGGTTAGTGAGATCAAAAAGCCACGGTACGCCAAATACATGTCGGACTTTGGGTTATTGAAGTAGGTATGTGGTACGAAAGGCTTTTTGGCAGAATGAGTGCATGTTTGGCCGGAGTAACGCCTGATCTTCGGCAGATGATGAGGAAAAGAAGGCGCTAGGTCGCATTTTAGCCGAAGGAGTGCCAGATCTTTGGCAGATGATGGGCAAAGAAGGCATGTAGCCAAAGGCATGTACGTAGAGTGCCACCACGTGGGAAAGGCTCCACGCTCGGCCAAGGCATGAGGCGGCCGTGGCTTTTGAGGCTGAATGATGGCTTTTTAGCCGAAGGAGTGCCAGATCTTGAGTAGATGATGGGCAAAGAAGGCGCCAAGTCGCATTTTAGCTGAAGGAGTGGCAGATCTTCGGCAGGTGATGGGCAAAGAAGGCGCCAGGTCGCACTTTAGCCGAAGGCATGTACCTAGAGTGCCGCCACATGGGAAAGGCTCCATGCACGGCCAAGGCATGAGGCAGCTGTGGCTTTTGAGGCTGAATGCTCGCATTTTAGCTGAAGGAGTTCCAGACCTTCGGCAGATGATGGGAAAAGAAAGCACCAAGTCGCATTTTAGCCGAAGGCCATGCCGCAAATGGTCTGGAGACGAGAGCCAATCAGAGCCAGAAGGTAGGCTGGCAACCAAAGGTGTGAATGCTTGCATGCAATGCCTCTCCTCGGTGCCGAAGGTAGTAAAGACTTATCCGCAACAACACACCCTTTGGTGTTGGAGGCTGAGGGCACAAAACAGGTGCGTTGACGGTATCAAATAGCTTGTTGACGTGCCCGCTATCACGCAGATGGTCTGGAGACGAGAGCCGATCAAGGCCCGAAAGTAGGCTGGCAACCAAAGGCGTGAATGCTTGCACCCAATGCTGCTTCTTTGTGCCGAAGGTAGCGAAGACTTATCCGCAACAACACACCCTTTGGTGTTGGAGGCTGAGGGCACGAAACAGGTGCGTCGACGGCATCAAATAGCTTGTTGACGTGCCCGCTATCACACAGATGGTCTGGTGATGTGAGCCGATCAAGGCCCAAAGGTAGGCTGGCAACCAAAGGCGTGAATGGTTGCACACAATGCCGCTCTTCAGTTCCGAAGATAGTGAAGTCTGTTGCTTTTCTTTGAATTCCAAGATGTAATGAGTTCATTGGAAACTTCAGCTGATTGAACAAGTGGGTCAGAAGACGGAGAATTTAGCTAAGGCCAAACGAACTGTTACTCTGGCTGTCAAAGATTTTTTGGTTAGCAACGCTAGGTGGACTCTCGAACCTAGCGCAGCTGAACATGGTTTTGCAACCGATCATAGCACAATTTTCTACTTCATGCCGTCAACCCGCACTTTGGCACGGGTTATTGATTCTCGTTTTCGTTAGTAAGAATACCTTCTTTTGCATTAGTAACGCTGATGTAGGGGTCCAAATCATAGGTGTGGAGAGGAGTTTGGCGAGCCTGGCAAAACCATGGTACGCCAGAATCATGTCGGACTTTGGGTTATTGAAGTAGATATGTGGTACGAAAGGGCTTTTGGCAGAATGAGTGCATGTTTGGTTGGAGGAATGCTAGATCTTCAGGAGATGATGGGAAAAGGAGGTGCCAAGTCGCATTTAAGCCAAAGGATGTCAATAGAGTGCCGCCACGTCGGAAAGGCTCCACGCTCGGTCGAGGCACAAGGTGGATGTGGCTTTCGAGGTTGAATGCTTGCTTTTCAGCCGAAGGAGTGGCAGATGATGGGAAAAGAAGGTGCCAAGTCGTATTTTTATCGAATGACATGCCGCAAATGGTCTGTAGACAAGAGCTGATCACGGCCCGAAGGTAGGCAACTAAAGGCGTGAATGCTTGCATGCAATGCCGCCCCTCGGTGCCGAAGGTATTGAATACTTATCTGCAAAAAACGCCCGTTGGTGTCCGGGGCTGAAGGCACGGAACAGGTGCATCGATAGCATCAAATGGCTTGTGGCCGTGCCCGCTATCATGCAAATGGTCTGGACACGAGAGCCGAACATGGCTAAGTCCAAGAAGTGATGATGGAAACCTGAGCTGATTGAACAGCTGGGTCAGAAGGCAGGGCTTGAGTCTGTTCAGATGCCCGATGATCCAAAGTATGAGGGTATGAACATTCGCTGCCCAGCCCTACGGTAATCTTGCTCCGTTGGTCTTCTGGCCATGGGCAGGTAGGCAAGGGTAGCATGCTGAGCAAGAGACAGGACAGAAGTCAGGAGACATGCAGTCTGATTAGTGAGAGTGCCCGATGATTCAAAGTTATGGTGCTCGGGGGCATGAACGTTAGTTGCCCAGCCCTACCGTAATCTTGCTCCGTCGGTCTTTGGGCCATGGGCGGGTAGGCAAGGGTAGCATGCTGAGATATAAAGAGAAGAGCCAGAGACACCTACTGCCTTTCCAGCGCTGATAGAGATCGGCCCTTTGTGGTTACGTGATCTTGACGTGCACTAAATGAAAGTCGGTTGAAGCGAGATCTGGTTTGAAAGCAGTAGAAGCGAGACTTGTGTTCACCGACACGTTCAGTCTTTCCAGCACCGATAGAGATCGGCCCTTCGTGGTTACATGATCTTGACGTTCACTAAATGAAAGCAGTGTTTGTGAACATCAGCAATGTCCTTACTTCTCACCACCAAGTTAAGCCACGTGCTAACAAGCCTAAGTCAACCTCAACCATGAAGGTGCAGACGAACACTGGAGGAGAGACTGAAGGCTCGGTGAGAGACACAGAGCGTTGAAAAGTAGGCCGAAGGAATGCTATTTGGTTTTGTGGTACGAACAGGAGAGCAGGTTGGCATGTCCGAAACAAACGGATGTGCTATTCTCCCATGCTAAGAAAACCTGCTAAGTGTCGAGGGTTCTGTTTAGCCGTGCAGACCCGCCGAATCGCTCTCAACCACCTTGGTGTCCTAACTGAAGGAGTACTGGGGTGGCAACGGTTACTGACTTGCTTTCTGCGGTCTGAGTGCTCTACGTCTTCTTCGGATGGTTCGAGGGCACGAAGGACGGGTTAGCTGCAACGATGACGGAGTGTGTTTACTTTTTCGGCTAGGGCACACAAAGTCGGCTAGCATCATCGGTCTGTGTTTACGTCTTGTTCACATGTTTCGGGCACATGACTGGTGGTGCTGGCAGGTCAGGCCAGATCGGGTACTTTAAAGGAAGGAGTCCCTGGGTTCGCCTAAATTCCATCTTCTACGTACGCTTTGGTACTCAATGAATTCTCTGGAGGAAAGGCAGCATGTCTTTTTATTTATTGCTTGCTGGAACTCCCGGTTATCCCACTTCGTGGAGCTTGCTGGAACCCTGAAAGCAGCGCCGGGGGTTAATAAAAATTGTGTTCTACCCTACCACAGAGGGATAAATGCGCTGTGGCGCCAATTATGGCGTCGAGCAGTGGCTCGCACATCGCCGAAGGCATGCACTAGGGAAGGGCGGCTGTCTCGTGCAGCTGTGTTCCTTGCAATGCTTCGGTGCAGCGTGCCTGAACCCATAAGTGATGGGATTGAGCGAGTTCTGTAAGATGATTGGGTTCTGTGATACCGTGTGACAGCATGTACGAAATAAATGAAAGTAAGGAGGGCAAGTAGAGCTTGAAAGCTGAATGGAAAGCGGTGCGGCAAGCCTGGAGAAAAATGAGTATGAAATGCGCTCGTTACGAGAGATTAGTCCGTCCTCGATACCGAAAAAAGCGTAAAACGAAATGACGATATTCAGAATTTGTTTGAGACTTACTTACTGCTTTGTTGATATCTTGCTGTGCGACGTCGCCGGAAGGTGTTAGCACTTGGGCGCCGGAGGCATGACATTTCGGGGAGTGGTAGCTGTTGACGAGCTTTGAGGCAGCCTTTCTCCTTCCAATCTTGTACCGTCAGTCTTTGGGCTATGGACGGGTAGGCAAGGGTTGCAATTCGGCTGTAGACGAGCTTGAAAGCAGCAGTGCCATTACCTGACTTGGGAGTCTCGGCTCTTGTGCTATAGATCTTTGGGCAGGCCTTTGATCCTTTGGCTTCGGCCTTAGAGGTTGGGTGTGTCGTGCACGGACAGCCAACGAATGCATTTAAGAGACTGGTCTTGTACTGTGGATGAGCACTGATGCCTTGTTTGGGCCTACCATAATCTTGCTTTATCGGTCTTTGATTGTCCCGTGATGATTCGGGCACTCTGGCTGCATAGCGGGTACGCAAGGGTAGCATCTTAGACATAGATGATGAGCTTAGAAATGGTGTGGGACTGGACTCACTTGTTTAGTAGTCAGGCAGCCCCTCTCACGCTCATAACTGGTTCGAGATGATGTTGGCTGCAGGCCTGTGAGTCTTGAGAGTCCTGCTGAAAGAGTTATCGGCTTGGCTCTACCATAAGCTTGCTCCGTTGGTCTTTGGGCTATGGACGGGTATGCAAGGGTAGCATGTCGGGCCATGTTTCAGCTCGAGCTGGACGATCCTAACTTGATTGCTTTGCATGTCTCCGTCTTGGATTGGGAGTGCTTGAGTGGTGGGCAAAGTGGTTGTTGCTTGTTGTTGTTCCGTGGGATACGTTGACTGTGGGCGAACGGGTCTGGTGACGCGCTAGCAGAAAGCACTTGAAAGTTAGTGGCTTGACCCTACCATAAGCTTGCTCCGTCAGTCTTCGGGCTAAGGACGGGTACGCAAGGGTAGCATGTTGACTTGTGTTCAAGCTGGAATATGCAGACGATCCTAACTTGCTTGTCCCACGTGTGTCCATGCCCCGGGTTGAGTTTATTAAGTGACTGGCATATCGGCTGTGGCTGGACGTTTCTGAGTCCGGGATGTGTTGGCTGTGGTTGAAAGAGGCTGGTGATGTGATGCTGAAAGAGTTTGGTCCAGCTTGGCCCTTCCGTAAGCTTGCTCCATTGGTCTTCGGAATATGGAGGGGTATGCATGGGTAGCATGTTGAGCCATGTTCGAGCTTGAGTAGTGGACGATCCTACCTCGATTGCCTCATGCCTTTGTGTCTTGGATTTGGATTGTTCAGCAGCAGGCGAATCGGTTCTGGCTCTGTTCCTCGAGTCTGGGATGCATTGGCTGTGGGGGAGAGACTGGTGATGTGCTGCAGAAAGCGCTTGGTGCGGCTTGGCCCTACCGTAAGCTTTGCACCATTGGCTTTGGGCTATGGACGGGTACGCAAGGGTAGCAATATTAAGCCGTGTTCGAGCTGAAGTATGCAGACAATACTAACGATTGCCTCCTGCCTCTGCGTCTTGGATTTTGGGTACTAGGCAGCAGTTGAATCAGTTGTGGCTCGTGTGTTCCTTGAGTTTGGGATGCATTGGCTGTCAGTGCAATAGTCTGGTGATGTGCTGCTGAAAGAGTTTGGTCCGGTTTGGGTCTACCGTAAGCTTCCTCCGTTGGTCTTCGGGCTATGGATGGGTAGTAAGTAAACGATCCTAAATTGCTAGCTTTCGTGCCTTTGTGTCTTGGGTTGGAGTTCATGAGCTGTGGCAGAAATGCGAGGGTTTGTTTCGCTTCGGATGGATTTCGTCTGAGTAGTGGAAAACGTGCATGCCTGAGGCCGGCGGCTTGCCGACTTGCTTCGTGGTCTGTGTGTCGCGCTCTCCTTCTCCGGAAGGTTGCGGGGTATGCGGGCTGCCAGCAATAAGGCTTGCCGTCTTGCTATTGTAGGAGGCCGTTGGTGATTAGTTACCTGGTTGATCCTGCCAGTAGTGATACACTAGTTTCAAAGATTAAGCCATGCATGTCCAAGTTCATGCCGAATTGAAGTGAAACCGCGAATGGCTCATTAAATCAGTTATGGTACCGCAGATGGTACCATCCTACTTGGATAACTATGGTAATTCTAGAGCTAATACATGCCGACCAGCTCCAACCTTCTGGGACGAACGCTTTTATTAGAACAAGACCAATACGGATCCGCAAGGGTCTGTTTCCATTTGGTAACTCTGGATAACTTGGAGCCGATCGCGCGGTCTTAGCACCGGCAACGCATCTTTCAAATGTCTGCCTTATCAACTGCTGGTGGTAGGCTATGCGCCTACCATGGTTTTTATTGGTAACGGGGAATCAGGGTTCGATTCCGGAGAGGGAGCCTTAGAAAACGGCTACCACATCCAAGGAAGGCAGCAGGCACGCAAATTACCCACTCCCAGCACGGGGAGGTAGTTATGAGACGTATTCCAAATCAGTCCTGGCTGGCCTATCTCTTCGCTAGCTCTTGGTTTGGAGACGACAACGCTGACCACTGGGCTGTGATTGCTCGCTTTGCTCGGGGTCCAGGGACCCCTACAAAGCACACGCTGAGCGTACGTTCGTATCAGGGTGGCTACGGGTTAGCTGAGGGTTGAGAAAATAGTTGATTGCAACCAATAACCCATATCCGCCTGAAAAAAACTATCAAACCCATTTTTAAGAGTCCATATGGTCCTTGGGTCAGTTCTCGCATTCGAACCGGCATTCTCTTGGTTTGGAGTCGATGACGCTGACCACTGGGCTGTGATCCCCGGGACCCCTCACAGAGGAAACGCTGGACGTACGTTCGTATCAGGGCGGCTACGGGTTAGCTGAGCGATGAGAAAATAATTGATTTCAACCAATAACCCATAACCGCATGAAAAACTCTCAGACCATTTTTTAAAAGTACCAGAGGTTCTCGGATTCGAACCGGCATTCTCTTGGTTTGGAGCTGACGACGCTGACCACTGGACTGTGATTACTCGCTTTGCTCAGGGTCCTCGGGGCCCCATCACAAAGCACGCCCTGGGCGTACATTCGTATCTGGGCGGCTACGGGTTAGCTGAGGGTTGAGCAAATAGTTGATTGCAACCAATAACCCATAACCGCCTGAAAAAACTCAGACCCTTTTTTAACTTGGGTCGGTTCTCGGATTCGAACCGGCATTCTCTTGGTTTGGAGCCGACGATGCTGACCACAAGGCTATGATTGCTCGTTTTGCTCCGGGTCCCTGGGGTCCCCTCACAAAGCTCGCGCTGGGCATACGTTCGTATCTGGGCGGCTACGGGATAGCTGAGGGTTGAGAAAATAGTTGATTGTAACCAATAACCCATAACCGCCTGAAAAAACTCTCAGACCCTTTTTTAAAAGTACCATGGTAATTGAGTCGGTTCTCGAATTCGAACCGGCATTCTCTTGGTTTGGAGCCGAAGACGCTGACCACTGCGCTGTGATTGCTCGTTTTGCTCAGGGTTCGCGGTCCCCCTCACAAACCTCGCGCTGGGCGTACGTTCGTATCTGGGTGGCTACGGGTTAGCTGAGGGTTGAGAAAGTAGTTGATTGCAACCAATAACCCATAACCGCCTGAGAAAATTCTCATACCCTTTTTTAAAAGTACCATGGTACTTGGGTCGGTTCTCGGGTTCGAACCGGCATTATCTTGGTTTGGAGCTGACGACGCTGACCACTAGGGAGAGATTGCTCGCTTTGCTCGGGGTCCCCGGGGCCCCCCTCACAAAGGTCGCGCTGAGCGTACGTTCGTATCTGGGCGGCTACTGGTTAGCTGAGGGTTGAGAAAATAGTTGATTGCATCCTATAACCCATAACTGCATGAAAAAACTCTCAGACCCTTTTTTAAGAGTCCAAATGGTACTTGGGTCGGTTCTCGGATTCGAACCGGCATTCTCTTGGTTTGGAGTCGACAATGCTCACCACTGGGCTGTGATTGCTCGCTTTCCTCGGGGTCCCCAAGGCCCCCTCACAAATCTCGCTCTGGGCGTACGTTCGTATCTGGGAGGCTACGGGTTAGCGGAGGGTTGAGAAAATAGTTGATTGCCACCAATAACCCATAACCGCCTGAAAAAACTCTCAGACCCTTTCTTAAAGGTACTTTCGGATCTCAGATTCGAACCGGCATTCTCTTGGATTGGAGCCGACGACGCTGACCACTTGGCTGTGATTACTCGCTTTGCTCGGGGTCCCCGGGGCCCACTCACAAAGCACGCGCTGGGCGTATGTTCGTATCTGGGCAGCTACGGGTTAGCTGAGAGTTGAGAAAATAGTTGATTGCAACAATAACCCATAACCGCCTGAAAAAACTCTCAGACCCTTTTTTTAAGAGTCCGTATGGTACTTGTGTCGGTTCTCGGATTCGAACCGGAATTTTCTTGGTTTGGAGCCAACGACGCTGACCACTGGGCTGTGATAACTCGCTTTGCTCGGGATTCCCGGGGCCCCCTCACAAAGCAAGCGCTGGGCGTGCATTCGTATCTGGGCGGCTACGGGCTAGCTGAGGATTGAGAAAATAGTTGATTGCAACCAATAACCTTTACACGCCTGAAAAAACTCTCAGACCCTTTTTTAAAAGTACCATACTTGGGTCCGTTCTCAGATTCGAACCGGAATTTTCTTGGTTTGGAGTTGACGACGCTGACCACTGGGCTGTGATTACTCGCTTTGCTCGGGGTCCCCGGGGGCCCCTCACAAAGCACGCGCTGGGCGTACGTTCGTATCTGAGCAGCTACGGGTTAGCTGAGGGTAGAGAAAATAGTTGATTGCAACAATAACCCAAAACCGCCTGAAAAAACTCTCAGATCCTTTTTATAAAAGTCCGTATGGTACTTTTGTCGGTTTTCGGATTCGAATCGTCATTCTCTAGATTTGGAGTCGACGACGCTGACCACTGGGCTGTGATTGCTTGCTTTGCTCGGGGTCCCCGGGGACCCCTCACAAAGCACACGCTGGACGTACGTTCATATCAGGGTGGCTACGGGTTAGCTGAGGGTTGAGAAAATAGTTGATTGCAACCGATAACCCATAACCTGAAAAAAATCTCAGACCCTTTTTTTAAGAGTGTATCTGTTACTTGGGTCGGTTCTTGGATTCGAACCGGCATTCTCTTGGTTTGGAGCTGACTACGCTGACCACTAGGCTGTGATTGCTCGCTTTGCTCGGGGTCCCC
>JAHWFP010139812.1:124913-141730 GCA_023313725.1 Lithobius niger | reverse complement strand
CGCTGGGCGTACGTTCATATCTGGGAGGCTACGGGTTAGCTGAGGGTAGAGAAAATAGTAGATTGCAACCAATAACCCATAACCGCCTGAAAAATCTCTCAGACCCTTTTTAAAGAGTCAATATGGCACTTGGGTCGGTTCTCGGATTCGAACCGGCATTCTCTTGATTTGGAGTCGACGACGCTGACCACTGGGCTGTGATTGCTTGCTTTGCTCGGGGTACCCTCAAAAAGCACACGCTGGACGTACGCTTGTATCAGGGCGGCTACGAGTTAGCTGAGGGTTCAGAAAATAGTTGATTGCAACCAATAACCCATACCCGCCTGAAAATAATTCTTTTGGATTGGAGCCGATGACGCTGACCACTGCGTTGTGATTTCTCGCTTTGCTCGGCGCTGAGCGTACGTTCGTATCTGGTCGGCTACAGGTTAGCTGAGGTTGAGAAAATAGTTGATTGCAACGAATAACCCATAACCGCCTGAAAAAACTCTCAGACCCTTTTTTTAAGAGACCTTATGGTACTTGTGTCGGTTCTCGGATTCAAATCGGAATTTTCTTGGTATGGAGCCAACGACGCTGACCACTGAGCTGTGATTACTCGCTTTGCTCGAGGTTCCCGGGGCCCCCTCACAAAGCACGCGCTAGGCGTACGTTCGTATCTGGGCGGCTATGGGCTAGCTGAGGGTTGAGAAAACGTTCCATGCTGCCAGAGACTAAGTCCTAACAACTCTTACTTAACCAGAGACTAAGTCCAAACAGGCAACTTCGTTCTGAGGCTAAGTCCCTAGATCGACTGGGGGATTTGTCACCATAACACTGACTGTTCTCCCAACAACGCCAGTCCCTGGAATACCAGGGGTGGCTTTTTTTCTGAAGTCCAAATGGTGACGGTTAACATCCGTTCCATGCTGCCAGAGAAGTCCCAACTCTCACTTAACCAGAGACGTAGAAGTCCAAACAGGCAACTTCGTTCAGAGACCTAACCTAACATAACATAACCTAACCTAACCTATGCATAAGTAAGGTTGCTTAAAAAGTACTATGACGTCATATTGCTCCCACTCTCCCTCCTGCTCAAGGGTGGATTAACGAGTTTCCCATTTTCCCTATCTATCGCGACATACGCCCGCTGTTAAGTTCACCAATCCTGAACCGGTCGTCCTAGAGACTTCAAATTTGGTGTGCACCCAGCTGGGACCACCACCTCGCGAGATCTAAATTTTCGGACCTCTACACCATCTTGGAAAAAATCCTGACTTTTGACGCCCAGTGCTCTTCATTGGTTTCAAGTTCCCCAATTCCGAACTGAACATCCTAGACACTTGTAACTCGGTGGGCACCTAGCTGGACATACCCCCTGGACGTCCAAAAAATTTCAGACTCATAGCCCTAGCAGAAGGAGCGCTATTAAATAAACCGACTTTGAGTGTAGGCCTATATCGGAAAACCCCATGTTAAATACTTCGACCGTCAATAGCGGATGAATGAGACGAGCTACGACCTTGGGAATAAGCTAGATCGCTTTAGGAGGACGAAATAGCCCTGGCTACCAAATTTCAGACCTAAAACACAAGTGGTTACGGAGAAACAGCATACCAGTGGGACTTTGCCATTTTTTGACCTGCTGTGGGACTTAGCCATTTTTCAAAGTTCAAATGGTGACGGTTAAAATACGTTCCATGCTGCCATAGCTCGGCTCACAGAGGTCTCACGGACTTGTGGTTGGGCTTAAAATGTGCGTACGGACGAGGGCTACCCTGACACCGAGTTTCATGATGTTTAGACGGCCAGTTTTTGAGCCCCGACACTTTGACCGATTTTCTGTACCTTCCATAATGCTACGAAAAGTGCCTCTGGGGTAACCAGCGAGACAAGGTTGGTGCCAGGGCGCCCATCTTCTGGGGCCGTCCATCTAGCATCGTCCCCATGGGGCATGCCGATTTTGGCCGTGATCCGAGGACTTTTCATTTTTCCTGCGTTAGGTATGCTGGTTTCATGTATACGTGGTAGAAGCCATCCGAGGGGCAGCAAGCGGATTTTTACGTGGTCGCAGGTTTTTTTTCGAATAGCTCGAAAACTATTCGTCCGATTTTGATGGGGTTAGGCTTTTTAGATCGACCATGAAAAGACCTATCTACATTCCAAAATTCAGATCTCTAGCACTTCCGGTTCGCGATTTGACCTGCGTTAGCAACGCTAGGTGCACCGCCACATAATATATAGGAACCTAGTGTCGAGATCAAAAGCTGTGCAGGGAAGCCAAAAATGAACGTTGGCCAAATTAAGCACAGCGCTGCCCTGAGTATCCCGGGCACTGCGGGGATGCTTTCCGAAGGTCCTGGACTGTGTGGCTCGGTAGTTTGGCCTTCTGCGTTAGCAATGCTAGGTGCATCTGGAAACGCGCGGCCGAAGCCTGGTTTTGCAACCGATCAGAGCATGATTTGTTCAGGGCTTTGGCTACTTCATGCCGTCGACCCTCACTTTGTCATGGGTGTTTGATTCTCATTTTCGTTAGTAGCAATACCCTTCTTCTGCGTTAGCAACGCTGATGTAGGGGTCCAAATCAAACGTGTGGAGAGCAGGTTGGCAAGACCAAGGAAACTTCGATGAGCTATTTTTTTCATACCAGCCTGAAAAAATTCTCAATTTTTTTTTTTTTACCATGTGGTACTTGGGTCGGTTCTCGGATTCGAACCGGAATTTTCTTGGTTTGGAGTCGACGATGCTGACCACTGGGGTGTGATTGCTCGCTTTGCTCGGGGTCCGCGGGGCCCCCTCACAAAGCTCGCGCTGGGCGTACGTTCGTATCTGGGAGGCTACGGGTTAGCTGAGGGTTGAAAAAATAGTTGATTGCAACCAATAACCCATAACCACCTGAAAAAACTCTCAGACCCTTTTTTAAGAGTATGTACTCGGGTCGGTTCTCAGATTCGAACTGGTATTCTCTTGATTTGGAGTCAACGACGCTGACCACTGGGCTGTGATTGCTTGCTCTGCTTCCCCGGGGACCCCTCACAAAGCACACGCTGGACGTACGCTCGTATCAGGGCGGCTACGGGTTAGCTGAGGGTTGAGAAAATAGTTGATTGCAACCAATAACCCATACCCGCCTGAAAAAAATCTCAGACCCTTTTTTTAAGAGTGCATATGGTACTTGGGTCGGTTCTTGGATTCGAACCGGCATCAGTAGAAGGATTTAACTACTACGACGGACTGCCTATGAAAACCATTGTATTCTATTGTTATCGAAGCCAGGGCCCCCTAAACAGACCTACTACAGTACTGGGTCTGCCTTCATCGAAGCCAGGGCTCCACAAACAGACCTACTACAATATTGGGTCTGCCTTCAACGAGACCTACGAAAACCTTTTCGAAGTAGACAATACCTACATAGGAGCTGTGTTCATGAATGAAAAATTTTATTTATTTTTTACCGGTCGTTGTACTGCCACGTAGAGGCAGTCCGAATGGAGTAATGTTTATTCGCTTTAGTGCAACTACAGTATGGCTTCTACATTAAAAAAAAATATTTTGTAATTCTGTGACAACCCTCCTTTAAGTTTGCAGAGTTAAAAATCTCAATTCATTCGACATTCGACATTGATTTAGACATTCCAGCCGTAATACAGTCATTTAAACCTGAAACTTCCAGGTACGATTAACTGCAGGATATTCTAGAAAATAAATGTTACACGAGTCAAATGAAGCGTGAAATAAACCTAACATACAAAAAGCTTGGATTTAAAAAAAAAAACATTGAAAACTTCTTTTCACATCCAGGAAAGGAAAGCAATTAGATTTAACGATGGCTGCGTCCGGGTTTCAAGATTAGAAATTTATTTCAAACTGAGCTAAATGGGTTTCCCCACATACGTCATTTCACGTGAAGAACACATGCTTCTGCCGTGTCTCGAAGCCAACTTGCGTCAATCATACGTCAATAATGCGTACTTTTCCTGCATACAAAAAGTATTTGCACGCCAACATTGCCGCATTTTTACGGCTGTGTTATCGCGGGAAAATGTAAGTAGTACGACTAGATCTTTTTTTGGTATGGGTGGCTTGTTAATTATGGTACAGTTCGAAAAAGCAACTTCATTTGTACACCTGATTGCTTTGCTGTTACTCCGTGCTACCATCCACAAATTCGGCACTAGGCATATATTCTCACAGTGCTCAACCACACCAGTGTTGAATCCTCCTGCAAACACTTTGCGAGCATCGATATTTTACGAATTATGCTACGAATCGTTATACGAATGCCTTCCTTATACTACGAATTATGCTACGAATGTTTTATTTTACGAATTATGTTACGAATCATTATACGAATGCCTTCCTTATACTACGAATTATTCTACGAATGCTTTATTTTAGGAATTATGCTATGAATCATTATACGAATACCTTCCTTATACTACGAATTATTCAACTACGAATTATTCAATAAACTGCAGCGTGGTTTGAGGACTATTATTTACAAAATGCTACGCAGTCTTGTTACATCTTCTGTGGTTTGGCTCACGAGGTGTGCATCCTCTAAGCGTGGAATCTGGGGTTTGTGGAGCGACTCGGTCACAATTTTCAAGCCACCTCAGCTGGTTACATACTGCCCGGAGCCGCAATTTTTTTTGTTTGTTCGTCCTGTTTTTTAATTGTTATAACACGGGTGATTCGGAGTTAGTTTATCGCAGATGTCGTATGGTAATCCTCGGGTGGAGTGAGTTTCGGTCTTGCACAGTGCCGTTAGTTCCATCGTAGGTTAACTAATACGTCCGAAAAAGCCGTGGCCTGACAGAAGTTTTAGTGGGCTTAAAAAAAAACCGTTTTTTCGTGAAGCTTTTTTTCGGGAGAGAAAATGCGACGTATGATAATTCGGAAAAATAGTCGATACCTATGAACTTGAGGCACGTTGTATTTGTTTGTTGTTTGTCTGTTTGTCCTTCCCCTCTATCCCTTACCACCGACTGTTTTTCGAGAATGAAAGGGTAGCAAACGGAACAATGTATCTTACTAGCCTAAGAAATATTGTTGCGTTTAACTGCCTGCTCTGCATCGTTTTCCAGTGGGGACCGCACATTGGTTTATCGTGTAATGAAATTTGGGTCAAATTAGGGCTAGATTTTTTGATACAAACGTAAACTACACGATTGCTTACGTGGAATATATTTAAAAAAAAAAACACGCATCGATTACACCGCTGTAGCCCGACCTCGCTGCAGCGCTGAAAAACCTTCCAGTCCTAGGTTTTCTCAGGTAGTGTTCCTTGAGTATAGTCTTCCCAGTCCTAGGCTACATTTTTGGATTAAGTAAAAGGCGTCTGGAAAACCTCCTATGCTACGATATGTCCCGTTAGAGCCCACAAGGTCAAAATCCAAAAAAAAAAACGTGGGCTCTAACGGGACATTAGGAGGATTCCAGAAAATGACCTTGACCTACATTCTACTTAATAAAAAATATGGGCACTTGTAAAAGTAAGTATGAAATATGCAATAGCTTATCTACATATGCAATAGCTTTTATGCAAACACAAAAATACCTGTTTATTTTCCCACAGTAATAAAGATTTTTTTTGGAAGCATTTTGGGTAAAAATTAATCCACGAAGATTAATTTCTCATGTGCTTCCGTTCCCTTTGCCCAAAACAATACACACCACATTTTAGCTACGCCAAAGCGAGATATTTTATTGAAACCAGAATGACATAAACCTATTGGGGGGATTGCGCCATCTAACGATAAAATTAATAAAAAAAACAACGAAACTGAAAAGTGACAAGTACTATGGTAGCAATCTAAAACACAGACAAACCACTGCACCCTCTATGACACCAAGAAATTAATAAAATCGAAAAATGAAAGAGCTTAGTGCACCAAGTGCCATCTATTCAGAGAACTGTAATACACTTAACTAACTGAACGCTGTGAGCAACAATTTCTATCACTAAACATAGAGCGCCATCTATTGGGTACAAATCAAATCAACTCCATCTATTGAGAGAACTGTAATACACCTAACTAACTAAGCGATCAGTGCTAAGCAGTAAATGAAGTGCCATCTATTGAGAGCACTTGAATAAAAGTGCAAACTGAATACTGTGGGCAACTGAACATACAGCGCCATCTATTAGGCACAAATCAAATCAAACAAAAAATTAATAAGGCTGAATGTGCTGCATCCGGAAATCACAAGTCTTTAATGTTCTCGCCAGTCTGCAGCCAAAAAAAAAAAAAGAAAGAAAACATTAATTTTAGCCAAGTTTCTGATTTTCTTCTAGATATCGGCGGTTACTTTGAATTTTTCAAAATATGGCCAGAATTCCACCAAAATCAATATTCTTCGGAATTTGGACCTCCCCTATCGATCTGCCATATCAAAAATTAAAATTTCCCAAGTTTTTTTCCGATTTGGGTACAGGTGTAAAGTGTTAAGTAATGAACAAAAATAAATTTTGGTTTATTAATCTGCAGACTGCAGCAAAGCGCCACAGCCTTACTGTTGTTGAATTCCGTCCAATGGATTCTTAAGAATTTCAATGATCTCCGGGATGTTTTGGAGGAACGAGTTCCATTCCGCAAAATTCATTTCGCATTGTGTTATCGGAATCATGTTCCAATAGAAAGTGTAGAACACGAGTCGAGTAGCGTCGCCGTTAAATTTTATCCTCAGTCTTTTATTTTCTCCAAGACGCACTGCGTGAAACATAGAATCGAGAGCATTCACCAGCAATGAATTGATATGATGGGTTAAAACAGCTTTCGTTGATGGACTTAGGAACAACTGAATCACATTTTGAATCTGTTCAATAGCACCCAAGGCCGCATTTTCATCGTCGCCTCCGTCAAAATGAGCTTTGTTGGCCCTACGTTTCAAAATTTCTTGATTTAAATTGCCGTGATGTTTTAACAAGACTTCCCACTCGTGAGCTTTCAAATCAATTTGGGACTGGCCCGACGTGAAGTTGACGACAGCATTTTCTCCGAAGGAAGTGAATTGAACGGTGGCGTGAGGGCCTAGGGCGAAAACATTATCGTCACTCATATTGGTTACTTGCGGTCTTTAATAATAAGAGGTATTAATTTTATTTTTGTTTCTTTTATGCTCTTATCCTTCAAATTCGCAATGTACCTCTAACAAATGGTGCCCAGTCGGAATGACTGCTGAATTGGAGACCAAAATCGTGTTCCTAATTTGCAGTTCTATTGGCGTCCTGTCGAAGCTGACCACGGTGGCTACCTCACCAGTAATTTTATGAATGGTCTTAACCGAATTAGCTCCGACCTGCAAACCCACTTGGAATTGAATGTTGATTCGTGAGGCAAGGGCTATTACTATTTAGTTATCCGACCGAGTTCGGAAGCCGTGATGTACTGTTGGCCATTTTCTGACAACCATTTAAAATTATCTCTCGTTTCTAAATTCGAACGAAAACAGTAGACGCGCCTGAGAACCCGTAATTCCCTCCTAATCCGATTTACTTGTCTATGTATTTCTTGGTCGCTGCTTCGCTGTCACTGGATGGCTGACCCAAATTTACTAATTTCTTGTCAGCCAAGCTTAAATTTCCGTCGAAATCTTTACTCAAACCTATTTCAGATTTCAGGTAGCCTAGAGTGACTGCTTCGTTTTGACTGGTGGGAGCCCCCAAATCAACTATTCTGTTTCCAGCTAAACTCAAATTGCTTTCTACAGTTTTGGAGAAACCAAGTGCGTTTTTAACGAATGTGACGGTAGCAGTATCTGACTCAGAAATAGGAGGGGCTAGGTTGGTAATTCTCTTCTGCCTGGCATTAAAAGTGTCTGGTCCGCTCAAGAAATCTCCATTATGCGATGCCGTTTTGATCCGTTTTGCAGAGCTACCAAATTTATCGACGAAGCTCATATTTTTTTCTTTTTTCTTTATGAAAAAAAATAAAGCATCAAGCATCATACCAAAACCTCGACTTTACTCCTGTCCAATTTCAAATACATTATTCTGTCGCTAATGACCAAAGCTAAAGCTTTCGTGTTTGAAGGGACGGCGGTTCCGAAGTGCATTTTTACTTGCAAATCTATAACTGACGATGACAATCTTTCAGACTGCTTTGAAACGTCCAGTGCAACCAAAGGATAATTCTTCGAGAACATATTGACTTCATAAGCTGGTCCGGACGATCCTGACCCCAAGCCGTAGTACTGCTTCCTAAAATCTACGATCATTTGATACAAGTTAGAAATGTTACCTTGCGGAAAATTTAAATTTAAATCGAGAAAAGGGTAACGTTCGGAATTGAGCGTTACGTGGACGTCTGTAAAGTTACAGTGATCGAAGACTGCCGGATTTTTTTTCGCATCGTTGTCTCTGGCCGTCTGAAACCCTATTACTATCCACCTCGGGCGTTCAACAGCCGAAGTAGTAATCAATCTCCAAGCGCAACTGGTCGAGGTGGGAAGGTCTAACTGGTCAGCGTACCAGTGTCTGAATGCGAGGGGGACGCTGATGCCAGAATCCACCATGGTGTACAGTTTGTTTTTTTTACCATCGGAGGGAGTCACGTGTGGGAGGAACCAAGTTATTTGTTCTAAGACTATCTTGCCGGCATCAACCCCCGACACTCTGAATATGGCATTATCGTCTGACGATCGAATAAGCACCAGCGTTTGTTGACAAGCATAAAAAATTTTCGTATAGTCTTCGCAAAAGCCCAGTAAGTGGGACAATGGCACGGCGAAGGAAAAACTGCCTTTCGGGTTGCGGGCAAAGAGCACGTCTCTTTTGTGTTTCAGAATCAAATTCGTAGTATCGTCTGTTGAAGATGCATTATGGGAGTCCAAAATCCATCCTCTATTGGTCAATTCTGCCTGCTGCTCCAGAGAGGAACTTACTAAGCCTTTAATGTTGCTTGCAAAACCAGGCATATTTAATTGGTCGACTGTCTTGTCGCCTATTTTATATTGTATCATGCTAAATAAATATGCGGTGGCGTTATTCACCAAAGCAATTTTATCTGTCACGGCGTATGCCGAACTGTCGGAACTCTTGACAAGAACACCTTTCACGTGAATGTAGCTTTTGTGCGGGTGGGTGAATAAATCTTGGTTCTGAACCGTAATTCTGATTTCGCTGTTGGGAGTATTCACGTTCGTACCCACTATTGGCCCGTACTCGTGATAGTTGTAACTGACGACTGATTCGTCCAGTATGAATGGTTCTGTAAGGTTCAGATATTCCTCATTGCTCTCCATCTTTAGGCTGTCTATGAATTTTGACGTTTTCAGGGCTCAGAAATTGTCGCCTTCTAGCTCTGAAAGTCTCGTTGTTCCCCCTTTCGCTCGTGGCAATGTTTCTCTCTTATAAGAGCCTCCCAATTGGTTGTGGACGATTGGTTCTTTAGCTAAAGGTAGACTGGGAACAGTCGGTTTAATAATATTCTTATTAAATTTCAACATTTTAGGTTTTTAATTTTTTTCGTAAGTGTAGTCTCATCGTTAATGTCTCACCTCTCAAATTAACAGGCCTGTTGGCTTGGTCGGTCAACCAAATTCTAATAGAGTAAACCACGTTTTTAGTAACGGGCAGATATATCAGATTGTGAGGCGAAGAAACCACTTTATATCCCGGGGAGACGTTGGGGAAAAACGGGCAGAGAGTCGGTTGGTTCGTTCCGTCTACGTATGAATCAGAGACCAAACCGCAATGAACCAGTATGCTATTCACGTTTAAAATATTCATGCCATTCGTTCCCTCATGCCGACCGAAACTATAAAATCTTGGCTTCGAAACCGAAAATCTTTGCTAAACTAGTTTGCTCAGAAAAGTCGACCTTCAGTCTCCGGTCGGTAATGTTCAGTTCGCACTTCAGAGTGTTTAAATTTCCTTCGATGAGAATGTAAGGCAGGTTTTCTGAGTCGTTCCAGTGCTTGTTATCTTTCAGTTTTCTGTAAATGATTTTTACAATTTCGTCTAATTCATAACAACCTTCTGAGACGACGATTTTAATCCAGGTGTTACCGCCGTCCGCGCTGTAAGTGAAAGAGTCGGTCACATCCTGTATAACGTTAGGAATGGAGTTGTAAGTTTCCAGATTGACTAGAGCCAATTCGTGGGCAGCTTACAATATCAGCGGAGAAGCAAAAACAGTGACAAAGTCGGTTTTTTCTGAAGAAAAAATGAGGGACATTCTCAGTTTAATACATTAGTTAACATCTACCGAATTCACCGATCAGTTTTCGGTACTCTCCTTCGGACAGCAATGCTTTGCTCCGCATTTCTGTGAAAATGTGCACGAATTCTTCGTCCAGAGAATTATTGCCAGCCTCTGTAGAGGCTCTGAGGAGCTTCAGTCTTTCGCACAAGTCATTCGGATCTCTATAGAACCGGTATCCTTTCCCTACAACCTCGGCAGGTCTGCCCCAAACAGGTTTTATAAAAGTCATGTACTTGAAACCGGCGCTGGACTTTAGTCTTCTCGTACTGTCGTCGTTGTTGTGATATATGGCTTTACTCCTCTTCAGAATATCGTGGTAGTTCAAAAGGCTAGCATCTCCATCCGGTGGCTTCGAAGGGTTTTTTAACATAACCAACTGCCACAAATCGTCCGTCCTTTCATACTTTTTTCCTCCCACGATCAAGTCGTCGTCTTGAAATTGTACCTCCATTGCACCAATCATGTAACGTTTAGTCTCCGGGTCGTATCGAATGCCAAAAGTGGGGTCGGTCAGAGTCTCTTGAGTGGCAAACATGCTTAGATACTTGGTAGCTAGCGGACCGACTCTGACTGCGGAATCGCCGAGTAAAGAGGCCTCTTCCATTTGTCTCCTACGAGCCCCTGGCGCGAGGGCAAGTGACATGTCGGAGGGCGCGTCAGGTAATGCACCCATGGAACTGGAGAGTCGTCTCCTGGCACCTGCGTGAAACTGTATCTCGTCATCGTTACTGTCTATATTCTCGTCTTCAGTATCGTCGCGGCCCGTTGCCGCTTCCAAAGCTTTCTGAATATGCTCTAACCGTTTCCCGTGATATTTTTCTTGTTTCTTCTGTCCAGCCTCTATAGCCAACAGTTCTTTGATTTGTCGTTGACGCTGAGCCGAAGCCTCGCTTCATTGTAGCATCTGCATTTTAGTCTGGTCTACTACAGGAGCAACTACTGGTTTGAATATCTTTTGCAAATGTTCAGATTCTGTCTGCTTTTCCAGTTTTATATTTTGAAATTTTTGTTTCAGACACTTTTTTAGAGCCTCGTACTGATCGACCTCTTTCTGGGGTTTGCTTCTCTTATTTTTAGTTTTAGTAGACATGACAGTTTAGTAATTTATAAAATAATGTTTAGGTTTCTATTTATGACCCCAATTTTGAACAGATTTATTTCAACTTTTCCTTGGTCTCAACTTTGATTTGGTTGGATTTCTCATTTGCATGTATTTGTTCCAACGGAGGGGCTGATTAAGGTACTGGATTCGTAAAAATGTTTTTTTTGGCTCATTTTCTCAAAATTTTTGTTATGAGACAAGTTTACGCGAAGAAATAACTATCTACAAGACAATTTGCGGACGTATGTTCATGGACACGAGTTCCTGGCACAACAAATGAAAAGTGTACGGTACTTTTACGCTCGCGATCGAACCTCTACGGCACACGCTGCATTTTTAGAGCCTCGTACTGATCGACCTCTTTCTGGGGTTTGCTTCTCTTATTTTTAGTTTTAGTAGGGTTTAGTAATTTATAAAATAATGTTTAAGTCAACAAACGTTAATGTCAACAAAAACCTAGACGTACGTTAACATCAACAAAAACCTTTGGCAGACACGTCGTTGTTAGTCGAGCATTCTTCTAAACCTTCGATCCAAGGATTTAGTTTTATCGATGAGTAGGAATCCGTACGAAACAGAGTTCCAAACCTCACCACACATGCTACGGAACTCGTCGAAAATCATATCACCACTAACATGGTTATTGAAGACATGTTTGAGGTTTGCTTCGTCTTGCCTGAAGAGAATTATAATGTTAGAATTATCTCGAATAACTCTCTTGGGTATCCTGCTGTAAGTCTGACATAAATAAAAGATCGAGGCATCCGCGTGCCTGCCGTAGGCAAAATAGCGTTCGATTCTGTCTTGTTTCTCAATCATGAAATCGTCCAATAAAATTACCGTTTTGCCACATGGCTGTTCTACTGGTGGTGGGATATCTTCGCTGTTGGAACAAAAGGTAGCTACGCACGGACATATTTCCTCGAAAGCTCTCCTGAGATGGAAATATTTGTTTTGAAATAAAGACTCCGGTCCAAGAGGCTAATTTTAACCACGCTGTAGACTGCATCTACTGCAAAAAGCCATTCGGTTCAAAAGACGACAAAGTCAGGGATCACTGCCACGTTACCGGCCAGTACAGAGGAGCTTCTCACTCGAGTTGTAATCTGAATGCCCGAGAGCGCACCACGATCCCCGTGGTATTTCACTGCCTCGAAGCTTACGATATGCATCTACTGGTAAGAGCGGTGCACAAGTTTCCGAAAAAAGTAGAAGTCCTCGCGAGAAATACGGAGAGGTTCATGAGCATGACCATCACCGTTGAAACGGGATGGGATGAAAAGAAAAAAAGAAAAGGTACATTCGGCTCAAGTTCGTAGACAGCTATAATTTTCTCTCCTCTTCGCTGAAAACTCTGGCGGAGAGACATAAACAAGATTACGAGTTTAGGACGGTGAAGCTGTTCTTGAAAGCTGGTGGAAAGGACAAATGGTTCCTTCCCAACGTCCAGGAAGAGACTGCCGTGGATCTGTTAACCCGTAAGGTTTACTACCCATACGAACACGTTTCCAACATGAGTGTGTTCAAAGAGCAGTCTTTACCACCGAAAGAAGACTTTTATTCCAAACTCAAAGAAGAAGGCCTAACTGACGAACAATACGATCACGCCAAAAAGATTTGGAGTATGCTTAAAATCAAAAAGTTTTCCTCTTACCACGAAATGTATCAGCTAACTGAAAGTCTGCTTTAAGCAGACATTTTCGAAGAATTCCGCAGAATCTGCTTGCGAGACCACGACATAGATCCGTGCTATTACGTCTCCACCCCAGGGTTTAGCTGGGCGGCAGCTTTAAAGATGACCAAGGCCGAACTGGAACTATTTACTCACGCTAGCAAACATAACTTCATCTTGTCGGGAATACAGGGTGGAGTTAGCTTCATTAGTCGAAGGTTCGCGAAAGCCAACAACCCTTACATTCCCTAAACGTACGATTCAACAAAACCTAACAAGTATATCATCGATTGGGACCTCAATAGCGCTTACGGCTGGGCCATGAGGCAGCTGCTGCCTTACAACGGCTTTAGGTATTTGACTAAAGATGAGATTCGAGCTTTCGACGTGACTAAGATAGCAGACACGTCGTCGGTAAGATACATTCTGGAAGTAGATCTGTACTACCCGAACAAACTTCACGAGCTCCACAACGACTTCCCGCTTGCTCCTGAAAAATTTGAAATAAGAGAAGAATTAGTTTCAGACTATTCGAAATCTTTGTTGCGAGGAAAACCAGTGAAACCTGTCGTGAAGCTAGTGGCCAACCTACTGAGTAAGACACAGTATGTAATTCACTACCGTAATCTAAAATTCTACCTCGAACACGGCTTGATCCTTCGTAGCGTCTGGAGGGTGCTGAGTTTCAATCAGAAGCCCTGGTTGAAACAATACATAGATTTTCATACGGCAAAATGAAAGGAATCGAAGACGGTGTCTGAAGGGGAATTTCACAAGTTGTGTCCTAATTCGGTGTTTGGGAAGACGATTGAACAGAAACAGAAAAGACTGAAAGTCAAGCTATGCACTGACAGCGAGCGAGCCATCAAATATTCCACCCAACCCAACGCCGATTCGTTTCGGATATTGCACGAAAACCTGGTTCAGATCAACTCAAAAGTACTCAAGGTGACGTGGGATCTTCCCACCTACTCGGGGTTCGCCATACTAGAGTTGTCCAAACTCCTTCTCTACGAATTTCACTACCGATACATACGTCCCCAATATGGAGATCGAGCAAAACTGCTGTTCACAAACACGGACTCGCTGTGCTATTGCATCGAAACCGTGGACGTGTATGCGGACATGGCTAAAAACATGACTAGATTTGACACTAGCAACTACGATCCTCAACCCACTGTTCTGCAACGTCAACAAGCAAGTGTTGGGAAAGATGAAAGATGCCACGAAGGGAGTACCGATAAAAGAGTTTGTGGGGTTGAGTAGCAAGATGTATTCGCTCGTGACCTCTTAAAGCGAAACGAAAAAAGTGAAGGGAATTTCCAAGAGATTCGTGGAGAAACACTTAAGCCACGAAGATTATAGGGAGACTCTCCATTCTAATCAGGAACAAAGAGGGAGTTGGTACAAGATCGCCAGTGACAGCCATCACCAGCTGGCCACGACCGTGGTGAATAAATCCCTATTGTCAGCCTACGACGACAAGAGATTCCTCATAAACGAAGTAGAAACTTTTGCAATCGGGCATCGTGGCATCAAATATATTTATTCCCATGAGAATACGATGTGGATGTCTATCTTAATAATTTGATCATAGAGTCTTTAGACGATGACGATGACGGAGTGTGGACAGGTATGTCCGACGGTGTAATCAGCGATGAAGAGGCGGAAACTCGGTGGAACGGGGATGAAGTGGAACAGAGGCTGAAAGAAGTTGAAAATGTCGAGGTTCCAGAAGCCGAGATGAGGCGATTGCGGATGAGGGAGAGTAGGCAGTTGAAAGTGCAAAATCCAGAAGAGTGGAAGAAGAGAGCCAGGGATAAACGAAGACGGTTAGATAGGGATAGGCACGCCACACTAACTCCTATCCAGAAAAAGAAAAAACAAGCTGCGGAAAAACACCAACGTGCGAGAATGACTGAAGAGCAGAAAATAGTGTTCAGGGAAAAAAGAAGGTTGACTCAAAGAGCGCGAAGAAAGAAAAAGAAACGAATGGCAGGCTGTAATAATGTTTTTGTTGCTTGTAATAATGTTTGTTGGATAAAATATTTTTTTTATTAAAGAACAAACTCTACGATAGATTCTCATCATGGACGCCACTAGCAGTTATTTTATGCTGAGTAAATACCTCAATGTCACGATTGAAAGCGGACCGACTCTCTTTTTTAACAAACAGGCAGGGCTTACCACAGAGTTGAAACTCAACTCGTTAGAATGGACCTACCTATACCGACTAGGTGAAAAGATCAACAGATCTGTACTCAATCAGTGGAGGGAGAAATTGCAGTCGAAGGACGCAGAAGAAAATAGGTTCGCCTGGAAAGGTTGGGAAAGCACGGACGAAGGTCTGTGGAAAAGCGTTACGGATCCCACTTCGAAACAGGTTTTCGAGCCGTTCATCGAAATAGCCGGAGAAGTGTTAATCGAGCAATTGGAGCTGACTGTACACGAAAAACATTTGTTGGCAATAATGTTGGAACTGTCCAAACTCGACAGCCGAAACAAAATGAAATTCTTGTTGGAATTTAAAATGAAAGCGCTGCGTGTCGGAGAGGAGAAAAGAATCAGAGTACGATTTACGAATGACGACACGCCAGTGCACTTTGTGGAATACGACCCTAAAACAACGGCGGTGGTTACTTTGTTACAACTTTCGTTTACGGAATGGTCCGAGCTCTACAAACACTTTGCGAGCATCGATAAACTCATGGGGAAAGTTTCCGAAGACGAATAAACATTTCTCCATTCGGACTGCCTCTGTGTGGCAGAACAACACCTGGTAAAAAAAAAAAATTTTAATTCATGAACACAGCCCCTATGTAGGTATCGTCTACTTCGAAAAGGATTTCGTAGGTCTCGTTGAAGGCAGACCCAATATTGTAGTAGGTCTGTTTGTAGAGCCCTGGCTTCGATGAAGGCAGACCCAGTATTGTAGTAGGTCTGTTTTGGGGGCCTTGGCTTCGATAACAATGGAATACAATGGTTTTCATAGGCAGTCCGTCGTAGTAGTTAAATCCTACTACTGGCATTCTCTTGGTTTGGAGTCGACGACGCTGACCACTGGGCTGTGATTGCTTGCTTTGCTCGGGGTCCCCGGGGACCCCTCACAAAGCACACGCTGGACGTACGTTCGTATCAGGGTGGCTACAGGTTAGCTGAGGGTTGAGAAAATAGTTGATTGCAACCAATAACCCATAACCTGAAAAAATCTCAGACCCTTTTTTTAAGAGTGCATATGTTACTTGGGTCGGTTCTTGGATTCGAACCGGCATTCTCTTGGTTTGGAGCTGACGACGCTGATGCTCAGTGGTCAGCGTCGTCGGCTCCAAACCAAGACAATGCCGATTCGAATCCGATAACCGATGGAAGTTTTAAAAAAGGGTCTGAGAGTTTTTTCAGGCGGTTATAGGTATTGGTTGAAATCAACTATTTTCTCAACCCTCAGCTAACCCGTAGCCACCCGGATATGAACGTAAGCCCAGCGTATTTGGGTCGGTTCTCGGATTCGAACTGGCATTCTCTTGGTTTAGAGCCGACGACACTGACCACTGGGCTGTGATTGCTCGCGTTGCTCGGGGTTCCCGGGGCCCCCTCACAAAGCTCGCGCTGGGCTTACGTTCATATCCAGGTGGCTACAGGTTAGCTGAGGGTTTAGAAAATAGTTGATGGCAACCAATAACCCATAACTGCCTGAAAAAACTCTCAGACCCTTTTTTTAAGAGTCCATATGGTATTTGGGTCGGTTCTTGGATTCGAACCGTAATTTTCTTGGTTTGGAATCGACGACGCTGACCACTGGGCTGTGATTACTTGCTTTGCTTGGGGTCCCCGGGGCCCCCTCACAAAGCACGCGCTG
>JAHWFP010139812.1:100849-113370 GCA_023313725.1 Lithobius niger | reverse complement strand
ATTTTTCATTTATTTCATTTAACGTTTGAAGTATTAGTCGGTGGGATCAGCTTGGCGAAAGAGCTTGGCGTTTGATATCACAATTTCACACGGCCAAAAAGCTTGGCGGGAATCCTTAACAAGTTTTATTTTGGGGTAGATATCAGTAATTTTTGGTCCAAATTGATGAAATCCATTTTTTTCTTAGTAATTATGAAATGGAAACACTAACCTAGTTTTCTGGTTCATTTCTTTTTCTTCTTTTTTCTTCGGTTTCGTTAGATTTTGAGGATAGCAGTCACCTTTTTTATTTGATTACTATTTTTATTAGTACTACAGTATCTCCTTGCAAACGCAAGAATTTATTTAATGTTCAGTTTGGCATTATTGCATAAAAACAATGTTTAAAACAATGTAAAACAATCAATTTGGTTGTTTGGGGCTCCTAACCCCTGAACCACTTGACCAGTCAGAAGAAGCCATATGAAAAGTGCACATCTCCAGATCAATATCTGTAAAATGAGCTAAGAAACAGATTTAACCGCTCCATGGAAAAATTTATTTTCGTGATACAAAAAAGCGTTACCAGTAGTAGTTAGTAACCCAAAACAAAACTTGTTAAGGATTCCTGCCAAGATTTTAGGCCGTGTGAATTCGTGATATCAAATGCCAAGCTCTTGCCCCAAGCTAATCCCACCGAGTAATAGTTCGAAGGTTAAATGAAATGTATGAAAATTGCTTACAGCGCAATTTTCAATTATTTCATTTAGCATTTGAAGTATTAGTCGATGGGATTACCTTGGTGAAAGAGCTTGGCGTTTGACATCACGACTTCACATGGCCGAAAAGCTTGGCGGGAATCCTTAACAAGTTTTGTTTTGGGGTAGATTTCAGTAATGTTTGGTCCAAATTGATGAAATCCATTTTTTTCTTAGTAATTATGAAATGGAAATGACAATCTAGTTTTCAGGTTCATTTCTTTTTTTTTTTGGTTTCGTTAGATTTTGAAGACAGCAGTCACCTTTTTCATTTGATTAGCATTTTTATTAGTAGTGCAGTATCTCCTTGCAAACGCATGAATTTCTTTGTCAGTTTGGCATAATTTTGTTGCATAAAAACAATGTTTAAAACAATGTAAAACAATCAATTTGGACGTTTGGAGCTCCCTAACCCCTGAACCACTTGACCAATTAGAAAGGTCCATATTAAAAGGGTACATCTCCAGAGCAATACCTGTAAAATGAGCTAAGAACCAGCTTTATTTACCGCATGGAAGAATTTATCTTCGTGATACAAAAAAAAAGCGTTAGTAGTAAGAATTAGGCAATTATCAACGTTATTCACGTCTTTTTTTTCAACAAGAAAATGCTAAGCTATGGGTCTAACAGTGACTTTTATGTTGTCAGGCGATCAAAGTCTCCTGATTGAACAAGTTTCAGCCTTTTCTGTCGCATTGTTATTTATCCTCACATGCCTGAAAACAGCCAAACTCCCAAACAGATTAGAAACCTAAGCGAACAAACTTTGCCAAGTGACGAGGCTACCAAAAAATTTGTGCATGGAAACAGTTTCACGCTGATCAGTTTCAGCATGAAAAGCCCTTTGGAAAAAGCGAGCGATAGGTACATTAATTCCGGTCCTCTCTCGACCTTCGTGTGTACAAGTTCTGGTTTAATTCATAAAGCAATTTTCTACTTCAGCGATCCGAGCGTTGCGCTAGTTGCTAACTATAAAATGGGTACGAGAGCCCTTTACATTACTAAACTAATGAATGAGCATTCAACAGCTACCGTTTTCGAAATTCCTTACATATTAGAAAAAAATTTGCCCATCGCGGTAGAGGCATTCGAAGAGTTTCACCAGAAGGCGTTTATTTCCAGTTAGATTTGCACGTAACTTTTCATTAGATGACTGGTCTCATCCTATCTAAAACAGCTTTGTAATTAAGTGCCTTAGAGAAAGTGCTTAGGAAAAATAAGAAAAAGTGACCGCACCAAATCTGGTCAAAGTTTTGTACGCTTTCGTAATTGTATTTTATTCCCGGTCCCAAGTAGTTAACCACTGACTGGGGAGGTCCCACGTTGCCAAAATTATCGAAATAACAAGGTTCTCCCGAAATGGTGGAATAAGCTCTTCCGTTTTCCGTCTGTACTAAAAGTACCTCTGAATTTTGGAATTTTCATTACTCTAGTCAACCCGTTTAAATCAAAGATTGTTAAAGGTTTATTAAAGTCGATTAAACCTTGGGTGGACTTAAGTAAAGACCTCTGCCACGGGGCAATTTTTTTTGCTTCTTTTTTTACTTATTTTTTTTTTCGTCGAGCCGGAACCTTCCACTTGCTTGTGATGCCACACTAGTTCAGCTAGAATTTTTGCATCGTTTTGTGAATTTTTTATGGAGGATACCATCCCTGCTGTCCCACCTGCTAATCCTCCATTCTCAGCTAAAATCGGTCCTAGCTACGCTAACGGCAAAAAGCCGCCTTTCTTTTTTCGTGATCTTGTTTTGAGCGCCATATCTTTATTATTATTATCATTTAATAAACAACTTCGTCTTTGCCTCTGTCTAACTTTAGATTCATTTTCCTGTCTCCAATGAGCCGAGCGTGACAAGTAGTGTTAGCTGACACTGCTGCCCTAAACTGCTGTTTGACTTGTACATTCACGATTCCTGATTGAAGCCTCTCGGACTGTTTGGAGCAATCCAACACCACGAGAGGATAGGCTTTCTTGACCTGAAGCAAGTCGAAACTGAAGTCGTTGGAGTCGTAGCACAGCTGGTTAAATTGCTTTGCCATTCAGTACAAGCCGACATACTCTCCAGTAGCATAATTTGCATTCAAATCGAGAAACGGAAATATTTCTGAATTTAGAGTCACGTGAGCGTCTTACAGACTGCAGTGATTGAACACGCTTGGATTTTTAACTAAAGAGGTCTGCCTGTTCGTTTGAAAAGCTAGAACTATCCACCTAGGTTTTTCAACAGCTGACATAGTCAGGTGACGCGCCAGGTGAAGCTGGTATTTTGAGGGAGCATGCAGCTATCATAATGCCAGTGCCAAAATCCTAAATCCACTGTCACTCCGTGGTCGATGAGATTGTAGCGTTTAAGTTTCTGCTCGTCCGAGGCGGTGACATGTGGAACGATCCAGCTGATGCTATTCAGAACGACTTTGCCATTGGCCACTGCCGCTGCTTTGAAGATGGCGTTCGTATCACTCGCTCTCATGAGTGTGAGCACGTGTTTAGTACCGTAGATTAGCTTATCGTAACTTTTGTAAAATCCCATGATGTGTTTCAGAGGGATGGCAAATGTAACGCTTCCCTTGGGAGTTGTTTCAACGATGATGGACGCATGCCGCTGTTTGAATCCCAAGTTGTCGGTTAGTTCAGCAGCGACTGAAGCCGCACTACCCAGCGCCCAGCACTGACCGAGCAGAGCTGGTTGCTCCACCGAACCGTAGGTGAGCAGTCCCTTCATCAGAGTAGCGAACCCCGGATAATTTAGCTCGTCGACTTGTTTATTCCCTAAATGGTATTTGATATTAGAAAACAGGAACGTGGGAGCTATATTAATCAGCGCGGCTACGTCAGCATCGGCATAACTGGAGTCATCGTCCTATAGTAACCTCCGTTTAAAAAGTAGGTAACCGTTGGCAACGTGCAGAAATAAATCTTGGTTTTCTACGTGCGGATTTCCGAATTTACGTTTTTGGAATTGGTGCTGACAATAGGATTGTATTCGTGGTAGGTGTAAGACTCGACCGATGAATCATGCACCAAAGGTTCGTTGATTTTTAAGTAATTTTCTACTATGCTCATTTTTTGGGTGTTGTTATGAATTTGATGAAAGCTTTGTTTCTAGGCATCAAATCGTTTGCTTTTTTTATTATTAGAGTTACAATTAAGAAAGAGTCCTATTCCCTTTTTTCCAAACACGAGCATTTTTATCCTTTAAAAAAAATTAATTCTTCACAAATGAAGTCGCACCGTGAGCGTCTCACCATTTAAATCCAATGGCTCGTTGGTTTGAGACGTGAGCCAAACTCTTATACTTCTAACTAACTTTGTAGTAATTGGGAGGTAAATTAAATTATGTAGGGACTCTATGATTTTAAAACCGGGTGGTGAATTGGGATAAAAGGAACATAAAGGGGGATGAGTGTCACTATTTAGGTACAAATTGCCTATGATATCCACGTGTACGAAAATTGTGTTGATGCTCATAATGTCGACTGTATTTTGGCTTTCTCGACTTCTCACGTAGTTGCCTAAGTCAAATCCCAAAACTGGACCCAAACTCTTATCACCTGAAAAAGATATTCCGTAATTCGGATTGGTAATTATCAAGTTGGTTCTTAAAGTGTTTAGATTCAGAAGAATCGTAATGGCATCCTTGCTGTGGCCATTCGTATCTATCGCCGGCTTGAGAAATTTATTCAAATCCTCGATTTCGTAAGCACCGTGACTTACTAACACTTTGTGCTATGAAGTGCCAGCATCGGTAGTGTACTGAATTTCGTTATTTTTTGAGGTGATGTTGTGTATGCTGTCATAAGTATCTAAATTAAGCAGAGCCAATTCGTAATTTTCAGTCCAAATGAATGGGTGTGTTTAGATTAATTTTCAAGTCGGAGTCTTTGCCGGTAGAATAATCGAACAGGAATCTATGATGTCTTTTTTTTTAAGAGATGAAAAAAGATTGTACTATAGTAAAAAAGAGCAACCGTAAAGATGAAATATTGCATCAAATGTAAACGTTCGACTCCTAACCAGTCGCCCCAGCCCCAGTTTCTACAACTTCACGAAACAACAGACCGATGGAGATTGTGTTTTGCGATGTATGCAGTACAAAAAAGGCTTATTTCGTCAAAGTGGGGAAGGAACTCGTGAACAAAATCATAGATAACTTACCCGTTGAAATACATTTACCGAGGTATCAATACTGTGGTCCTGGAACTCAGCTGAAGAAGCGACTGGCACGAGGAGATCCTGGAATAAATAAACTAGACGAAGCTTGCAAAGAACACGATATACCTTACGCCGAGAATTTGGACTTAAAAGATCGTCACGCCGCCGATGAAATTCTAATTTCAAAAGCTCAAAAGGCGAGAGAAGGTCCATCTCTGGCATGGAGGGAAAAACTAGCCGCTTCCGTCGTTAAGAAAATCATTAAAACAAAATTAAAGTTTGGAATGGGAAATAAAAAAAATGGATCAACTCGTAAACGAACTTCACAAACCAACACAAAAAAATTTTCCGAGACGGGAGGTGATTGTACTGGGCCTAAACGATCTATGGCAGGCTGACTTGGTGGAGATAACACCATACGCTAAGCTAAATAAAGGATTTAACTACCTACTGGCTTGCATTAACGTCATGTCCAAGTTTGCTTGGGCTATTCCTCTTAAATCTAAAACCGGTCTCGATGATACCGAAGCTTTCAAGAAAATACTCTTAGGAGCGACCGCCCCGAAAAATTTATAAGTCGATTTAGGTATTGAGTTCTACAATAAAGACTTCAAAGCGCTACTTAGGTGCCATAACATCAACATGTACTCTACGTACTCTGAAAAGAAAGCGAGCGTGGCTGAACGTTTCAACAGAATGCTGACAACTTGAATGTGGAAAAAATTCAACAGGCTGGGGAATTACAAGTGGATACACATTATCGACGAGTTGGTTTCACATTACAAGGACACGGTTCTTTTCGCCACAAAATTGAAACCTAGGGAAGTAACCAGACGTCACGAACCGTTGCTGAGACGAACTAGCCCTAAACAACTGCTAAAGAAATCCAAGTTCACCGTAGGAAATAAAGTCAGGATTTCTAAAGTTAAAAAAATTTTCGACAAAGAATATTTGCAAAACTTTACCAACGAAGTATTCACGTTCCGTAAAGTGCAAAAAACCCAATCAGTTACGTATCTTTTAAAGGACGAGTCGGGTGTACCGGTGCTCGGAGGATTCTACGAACAGGAATTTCAAAAAACCCAAGTTCCAGATTTATTTCTAGCGTAGCAAGTATTACGTAAAAAGAGGGGAAAAGATGGAAAAATGCTTTATTTCGTTAAATGGAAGGGCTATGACTCCAAGTACAACAGCTGGACAGATAATATAGATAGTTTAAGCTGAATTCACGTGCCCATAAGCTAGCCTACTGACTGCATCATCGCAGACCCATCTCTTGTCGTCGTAGGGACTGAAAACCAACTTGTTGAAGGTGACGGTTTTTAGTTCGTGCGCCTCCGAACGAATGTAAGACCCCGGAGCTCTCACTATGCTATTATTAAACAGCACATTCTTGTACGTTTCGTGCACCACTTGTGCTGTTTTCCTAACCTTTGCAAGCCATCTTGTTCATCCCATCCGATTGTAAAATGCTGTAGAGCTTAGACTTTAATCCTACAAACTCGGAAATTTCATCTTCCCCAATACTTTTTTGTTGACGTTGGAGTGCAAGAAATGATCTTTTGGGCAGTCTGATGTTTTGACCAACGACACATCTTATTCCATATCTTTGTAAATATCATCCGTTTCTATCGAATAACATAAACTATCCGTGTCCATGACTAGGAGTTTACATATCTCTGGTCCGTACTTTTTCATCATGTGGTCGTAGTGAAACCGGTAGACTCACGACTCTGACAGTTCCAAGACGCTAAACCCAACCACGATGGGCTAGTTCAAGATGATGTTTGTGGGCGTCTTTGTAAAAATTACCAAATCCTCGTTTAGAGAAGTGAAACTCGTGGTGCAGAGGTGAGATGCGTACTTGATGGCTTTCTCTTTTGTCATTGCTATCAAGACGATGTTTCTCTTGAGCTTGTTTTCGATCGTCTTTCCAAAAATCGAATTATTTTGCAGTTTGTAGAGTTTTTTGTCAAAATCATTAGTAGCTACTTGCCGTTTCTCGTTATTAAACTCTATGTAAGGTTTCAGCCAAGGCGCTTGCTTAAAACTGAGCACTCTGTGTATTTTCTTGAGATAAAAAGACACTCCCGCACTCCTCTCCTCCTCCTCCTCCTCTTGAGTGCTGCGTTCCAAGAAAGAGATGGTGTAGAAATGTAATGGGAGGGGTCCAATCCGTAAATAGCCAAACTCGTCTCTCTAAAGTTTTCAAAAGCATTGACTAAAAGCCCGACATCTGTCCATAAAAACATGTCATGGTAATCTCCAAACGTTTTGCATTTGCCTAAATCCCAAATCTTCATCGCGTGTTGATAAGAATCGGAGCAGATCGCTCCTTTCAACAACGAGGCAAATGCCAAGATGGGAGGTACACACCTCTCCTCAAACACTTCCACATTTGTCAGGTATTCATAGGGAAATACACCTTTTTGCCTAAGGCCTCGTACGAGCTTCATCGATTCACCTTCAAAAAGCTTGTCCATGATGTCGAAGCGCTTCAAGTTCAAAGCTAGAGTTTCCAACGATGCCGTCATAAATGCTAGACTATCTATGAATATAAAACCACCCAATCTCATGCTGCTGATTATTTCCTTGTTCTTAGCGATGATCCTGACATTATGCAGAACCTTCAAATCTCTAAACGAATTCAAAGCCTTCACTACGTATTTTTCAAAATTATGCATAACAACCGCTATGTTTTTGTTCAGAGTGTAAGCAAAGTTACACTTGCAGTGCGCGGCACCTCAAAATTCGCCGGTGATGTGGTCGTGATCTCATACTTTCGTAAACCCGTTAAACTTTTCTTGGGGATTGGTAAATGCTCCTTGTTTGCAGATACGGTACACTGCAGCTTCTTTGTACAGCAACAACTGCTCCTTGGTGAAACGTTTCATATGTTGCTTGTGGGAATCCACGTAAGCCACAATCTCTGTCTGCTCCTCTAATATAGATTCGAAGAAAACTTGCACACAGTCTACTCCTCTGTACAAATTTTTGGAAAATACTCCACCTAAGTGGTCAACAATCACGTACGCAAAACTGCAAGCTTGGTGTATGTGGTTAACTCTGGTGTATGTATCATTTCCATCGCAACTGGAGACTTGGTGCAATGCCACTTCAAAGTCCACGTAAGCTATGTACAACCTTTTGAGGTCATTCTTGAAATTGTTAAACTGGATAACATCATTGTCGGGCAATGAGATCTTTTGAAACGGAACTCCGTCGCAAGAGAGAAGGTGGTAGTTTTCATACCTGAAACGATTTCGAAAACTGGATAGTTTGCAGTGGAAGGAAGTGGATGGGTTGTCAAGCAATGTGTGTGCACCGAACAATGGGTTGGGATTTATAGACCTTTTGCAGGGAAAGGTTACATAGCACTCCCCAACAACCTCAAACTAGGTCCCGATATACTGGTCAATGTGCGTAGTGAAGATGATGGATGTTTTCTGTGGTCCGTGTTGGCTAGTATACATCCCGTTCCATATTTGCAACATGATTTGGGTACGAAACATTACCTGTCTCGTGAACACGAGTTAGTCATAGGTGTATTGGACCCCGTTCCTTTATCCAAAAGGACAACAACATTTCCTGTCCCGTTTTTGGTTTCGAGGATGATGAGCCTTGCGTTTATCGCGTGAGTTCCTTAGTTGAAAATAAGTATCATGTTGACTTACTTCGTCTCAACGGACACTACGTGACGATAAAAGACGTCGACAAATTCATCGCGAGTTTAAACCCCAACAACCGCTTGAAGTATTTTTGCAGGCATTGCTAGGGGTCTGAGGGCGTGCTGTTTAGCTTCGCCAGCAGGCGGAAACTGAAGCATTTTACAGTATATATCATTGCCGCATCCTGCTTCCAGAGAGGACTTTATTTCGCATGATAACACGTTGGAGGTTGAGCTTTAGCCCCTCCCCCATTCCTTTTCCCTGCAAGGGTATCTATCCCCTCCCCCCTCCACTTCTGATGTTTTTTTTCTTTCCAATCAACAAATTAAATCGAGAGTTGCTCTTGATAACGGCTAATCAATCGGCCCGGGGTTTTGGGCGAGTACTATAAACTTTCCCAGTCGGGTCCGGGAAAGCCGGAACATTTTAAGACAATGAAGTTCCTGACGTGACGCTAGGAACGAATTTTAAACATCATTCTTAAACACTAACTCTACCCTGCAAACTGCTACAAATTTGGCACTTTTACTACCCATCCTAGGTCATGAAGCCGACGAGCCACTAGGGCTAGAGGCCTTTCGGCAATCGCAGATTCCCCGCCTTGCCAGTCTGCTTCTGTAACTAATTATTGACCAAGTGAGCAAACTGAATAAAAATCAGTATTGAGGAGCTGTCCGTGTGTGCATATTTTACATATTTTTTTTCAAAATTATCCACTAGATGTGGACCATAAAAAAGTGCTTTGTACGTTTTATTTACAACTGTCGTATTTGAATAATAATTTTAAAAAATACAGTAACCTGCAGATAAAAAAAAAATAAGTCATTATTTTTTTTTTTTTTTTTTTAGTTTTTGTAATACATTTCCTTGGCCTTGTGTTATCTGAAGCAAAGTGCTCTTGTTAAGTGTAACAGGAGCACAATTTTGGACCAATATTTTGGAAAGAGAATGAAGTCTATTAAGGGGGGGGGGTAAATTGGGGATTTTAACAGGGGACTCCTACATAGATCTCGGGGGCCGAGATAATGTTGATCCCGTAACCCTTGAAGAAGGTTGGTAGTCTCTCACACTACCCAGGTGGTAAATGCTAGCTGTGATTTGTCCGAGGTTCCCTTTTCAGTCACCAACCTGATAAATTCGATGAAGATAGTCTTTGAGTAAAGACTATAACCTGTTACTTCCCTTAATAATCCTAAATTTTTTAATAATTTTTATTTTCTCGTTTATGTATAAAGGGCTTGGTAGGTTGCTGTCAAGCGCAGCTAACTCGGTAATACGACACATATACCAACAACAAAGTTTGCTCATTTTAATGAGCACATTTATTGTGCAATAAATTTATATTAGTAACTTTAAGCTAAAAGTTTGAAAAAAAAATTAAAATTCTCTGTAATGCAATATCGTATCAGCTTGTCTACAGTGTCTTATAAGATGCGCACGTTCCTATTCAAATATCGTACTGGCAGGATCTTACAATGCCTATGTGAAAATGGTTATAAGATCTAGTACATAAGATCCTACCAATTTCATAAGATCCTGCCAGGTTAAGATACTTGAAGAGGAACTTTTGCAAAATCTTACCCTTGACTAGGATCGTAAATAGTATCGTACCAAATTTAATAAGATTTTGACAATATCTTAAAAGGCAGGATAAAATAACAGGATTTTGTACAAAATCTTGGCAGGTTTGTAAAATCTTGCTACATCATGTAGGAACCTTCCATTTCTAAATAGATCACGCAGGATCCTACAAGATTTCAACATGGGTGGGGACATTAAATTTTTCTGAGGTGCAGTAATTTTTTGCAATACCGAAACCAAAAGATTCTCATTCTCGGCAAGATTTACGATTTAACTCAATATTAATCTCTTATAGGAAAACATAGGAACACTAGTTTCTTATAGCGACGCTTATAAGGCAACCTCATACAAAACCTTATACGAATTCTTATTGGGATTCTAATAAGATACAATCTTAAACGAACCCTTATACGATTGCTCCTAGGTATTCTTATAAAACAGAACCTTATACGAAGCCTTATAGAATTCCTTATAGGAATTCTTTTAAGACAAAACCTTATACGAAACCTTATAAGATTCCTTATAGGAAGTCTTAAAGGAAGAAACCTTATACAATACCTTATAAGATTCCTTATACGAATTCTTATAGGACAAAACCTTATATGAAACCTTATACGATTTCTTATAAGACTGCCTATTACATACAAGATCTTATATGAATATCCTATGCAACAAAGTCTTCTTATAAGATATCTTAAAGCATTCGTATAGGAAGTAGGTTTGACTTATAACACGTATAAGATCTTATAAGGAAATTTCACATTCTTATATGAATTTCTGGTAAGGGGTTTATGTACAAACACAACATTATCAACCATATTTTCGGTTTATCCCTTGTGATCCAAAACGGTAAGCAGGCTTCTTTATGTTTTATCTCAATTTCTGTAAGCAGTATTACATCCCAATAAATATGTAAATCACGCTATATTATTTACAACAAATTCCGTTTTTTTCTTAAATTTTTGAAATTAACATTAATAATTTTCAATTGATTTTCACGTTTCGCTTTTTCAGATACACCACTCCTCTGATCGGAGGCATCATCTGCAAATAAGTTCGAAAACTTATTTATGCCTGCTCATATTAGTTTGGGAGAGAAATTTCAACTAACCGTAAATTGTACAGCTTTTGGATTGAATGTATTCCTCTTCCACAATTCATCCATATCGATACCATGTTTTTTGAATGATATTTTTCTTGGATCATCATACAAGTCTGACATGTTCATCACGTGTTTTATATGCTCAGCCATGACGTCAGTCATATCACGATAATTAGGACATAAAGTAATGGCTGGAAATGTAATGGAGTCATTCTGAGCACGAATGAAATCAAAAGAAGTTGGTGTGTCCAAGTAGTGATTTATTCGATCGTACAGCTGATAGGCACACCCTCCAAGGCAACTTGTGATGATTACCAGCTTCAGTAAGTTTGGATGAGTCCAAAGAAAAACGCTTCGAGTACCCATAACGTTATAATCAAATGTGCTTCCTGGATCATCCAGTTGCAGTATACATTTCCCTCTTTTAGTAATAAATGTTGGTAGATATTCTGGAAACGAGAAAAGAAGGAAGAAAAAACAAAATTAGCAATAACTGACAAGGAAGATTCCAATTACAAAAGGTTAAAAATTATTGAAGTGCCGACTATTTCGGGCTTAAATCTTTATTTAACCCCTTCTCTCATCCAACATCTTTGCTGGTTGGTTTGCCATTGAAATACTGCACTTACTGACAAAAGCATGCTGTACTATAGAGGATCAGCATCATAGAAATCAGCAGGCCCCAAGAAGACGAATTTTAACATGGTTAGCTTGTTCATATCTATTTTCTTCAGGTCAGGTGAGCAATTTCCCTCTCACTGGCTTTACTGTAATTGTAATATTCGAAAAACAAACTGATGGAATGAACTCCATCTAGGGATAATTCTTGGATCACGTTTTTTGCGCTGCTCGCCAAAGACACATTCATGGAACATTGAATATGCTCTTTAGATGTGTAAGTTGATACATGGCTTCTTTTACATGAGATGACAGAAATCCACGGAGCAGAAGAACCAGGGAGCAATACCTTCTCCCGTCATGCATAAAGATATAAATGAGTGGATAAGTTTCTGGATATGTGCATCTATGCACTTTTCCGTTCTTTTCTGGCTCGATTCCGATTCTGGGTTTGGTGGGAATCAACCTTAAGTTAGAAAACATAAAGAAAAAGCTTTACACCTTATGTTATGATATGCTTGACTATGAGGATATAAAAGAATTTTAAAAGTTTTGCATCTGTCATACAAGGCTTATTAATTTATAGTCTTGCAAATGTGTATTTTTATTTTTAAAAAATTTTGTACAAAATTTGATGGAAAAATGAAAAAAAATTAAATTAA
>JAHWFP010139812.1:78206-100749 GCA_023313725.1 Lithobius niger | reverse complement strand
ACCATATACTAGTAATAAAAGATGATATTTAATTTTTGCTGTAATCCTGTCTATGTTTAACCCAATCTGCCTTGTTTGTCTATGAGCATTGTTACGTAATTGTCCATCAACTTAACTAGTCAGCTTAATAAGGCCTATATAAAAAAAAAGTAGTCGTAAGACTGCCTGAGTTTGAACTAAAGGTGTTCAACCCAAAATGATTTTGCTGAGCGAGTAACAATTGAGAATTAGATTTTTTCCAGAATAAATGCCCACTACTGGACCCGCGGAACCCAAGCTTTGTCACTGAAGAAGTGAGGAGGCCCGCGTGGCCTGAGAAAACATTCTCTTCCCCCCCCCAAAAAAAAAGTGCGGTATGATGACTGAGTAATGTACTCGATTTGTGCTTGTTGTGAATTGTTTTATACTCCCAGAAAACAAAAACTCAGATCCAATGGCAAGGAACACGGAGCATCATCACTGTGGTGCAAGTTTGTGAGCCTGTCAGGCAGGGAAGCCATCAAATGTAAGGAAGCCTGAATAAACGAATGACGCAACTCGTTAAGCACAATAATTATGGCCGGCAAATATTACAACAAAGTGTTACGTTTTTCCGATTCCGTGCCACTCCTTCTTTTACACTCATTCAGGGAGATGCTTGCAAGCAACGTGAACGTGTCAGAAGAACAATGTAGTGTACAATGTATTGGCAGATAGTAAATCGTAAAAAATGAATTTTACTTTCCTTCATAACCAATCGGAATGGTTGGAGGATTTTGGATGAAATGAAGCTCAAGTGCCTTCCTGTACCAACCAACTCTTTGGCCTTGTTTATAATTCGTAACGGTGGAATGACAAGACTATACATTGAAAACGAACTAATGGTAACATCACGACCGTTTGGCAATGTTGTTAAGATGCAGTCCAACATGGAATCTCCATGAATGTGTGTAAAAGAGGGAGTGGCACTTCTGCGTATTTTCGTCATTTTAATGCATTTTATTGTGAACAAGGCCAAAAGGTTAATGGCCTAAAATTAAGGAGTGTTGTACGAAATTGCTAGGACTCAATGTAAATCAGAGGCAGTCCGCCTTTAGCATATGCAGCAATAGCCGAGTATGTATACGATTGAAGTCCTCCCTCCAGCAAAACTAAAACAATTTAATATCTCCGTTCCTATTCAATGTGTTTCGACCAAACTTGTCAGATTAGTAAATGAGAGTGAAAGGTATATTTATACCAAAAACTATACAATTCTGTACAGGAGTAAAAGTTGGGAACCAGACTTAAATTTGAAAAAATGTTCACTTGTTGTTGTTGTTGTTGTTGTTCTTGTTCACCACCGTTTCAGACAAAAACAACTGCACCTACCCAAAATATGAAACCTGATCTTGGCCAGATATTTACTTGGCCTTCATCCTCAAAGAGACTACTTTTTCAATTGGTCGAGCCATTCCGGAGTTACGGAACCCTGAAAAATCCCTGTAATTAGGGAACAATTCCAATTAGCAATTGCCAGGCACATTCTTCGTGCACATGTTATCCCTTTGCTAAACAGTTGAGTGTTGGTGGGTAAAATGTTCATCTAAATGGAATATAGTTTTAAACCAAACTGAGCTACGTTGCTAATTTCGAGACCAATGAGCTTCGAAATTAGCAGCTTGAAAAGATAGACTGATGTGCTTATTTCTTTCGTAGGTGCAGGTTTTCAGAGCGGAGCTGAATTGATTCAAAGTGGGCAGCAGCAATCAGTACATGCACGTGCAGCAACAATCATTGCATGTGCGCGCGTTCTTACTTTTGCAAGTGAAACAAAATTACTTCCTGCCGCAAGGCTTAACTGAATTAGTTTTGGTGTAAATTTAAAGTAACATTATTTCCAGTTTTTCCAGTTTTTATTCCACATTACTGCATGCCATAAAAAAGGTACACGGATTACAACCAAAAACATCAAAATTATCCCCCTCCAATTTCTGTTAAGACGTAATAACATGATCAACAATAGTAACCACATTTGTATCATGTGGCTTCGGAAGCGACACAGAAATTTAACCAGGATACTTAGCAGCATTTAATTTCTATCTACGAGTATACCTGGTAAGTCATGATTGGGAGGATTTTTCATATTTATACTATCCCAGGTAGTTCAAAATTAATGCTAGATAAATCTCTGCCTATTTTGTATGTTAAAATTAAAATAAAATGAAGTCTGCACAGCTCGATCAATTTTAAACCTACACTGGAAAGGCGCACAAGATGAATTAGTCCAAGGAAACTCGGCAAACTCCAAGTAAATACACGCTGGACCGTCTTAATAAGGTCTTTGTCACCGGCCAAACAAGGAGACCTACCTGGAGTCGCATACTCCAATTAGGGACGCACAAAAACATGAAAGGCCCAACATTTGGTAGCAGAATTTCCCGACGTAAAACGCCTATTTACAAGTGCTAAACGCTGGAATGCCAACGCACTAACCTTACGGCAATGCAAGGACGCTTTTAAGCCCTGTGAGATCCAAATGCCAAGGTCCCTAATCTCCAAAAAAGAGGGTAAGTCTTCACAAGCCAAGAGATAATTTAAATTTAGATTGCATGTGACCACATAAAAGGACTGATGCTCCTGGATGGATAGTTGCAATAACTGCCAGTAAGATAACCAAAAAGCGACCGCTGTGATTTCCACTTCCAGTGCAATGGACCGTGAAAAAGAAATGTTGTCTACACCAATCTTTACATCATCAGCAAACTTGAACCCAAAAGTAAATAAATGATCAAAATAGTTATATATATATATATATCACAAACAGAAAAGGTCCACGCACTGACCCTTACGGAATCCCAAAATGGACCAGTGCCCCAGTAGAAAGTGGTTTTTTAACAATTCCTTTTTGGTTACAGTTTTTTAGGAAGGCAGCAAGCCAGGCCTACAGCAGCCCAGTGATGCCACACCCACTCAGCTTTAATATAAGTTTCAAAACTTATTTTAAAATACATAATAATAATATTCGTTGCAGGAGCAAACAGGACTAACAAGGGCTAAAATGCTACTAACTGTTAGCCTAAAAATTTAATCAATGGCTGCCACAAAATTGGGGCCTCTTAAGGGGGCGAGTTGGATGCACATTGCTTAAGTGTCGCAAGGTGTCTCTGCATCCAATACATTTGTCCAACGATCAATGACTGTCATCAGCTGATGCGTAGTGGACCTGCCGGGAAGAAACCCGAACTGGTCCTGTCGAATAATGGCAAATTTCTTCAAATAACGTCCCGAAGGAAAGACTCCATTAATTTACATGCAACGCATGTTAAGGAAATCGGTCGATAATTGAATGGGTCATAAGGGAAACCCATCTTTAAGACCGGGACCACATTGGCTCTGCTCTAACAAGTGGGAGGGTTTCCCAGTTCAAGTGATAAAGTAAACAACATGGACAAGGGGTAGTTAATTTCCAAAACAATTTCTTTAAGCAGGAATGCAGAAAAATTGTCTGGACCATATGAACGACTTGGTTTTATTTTTTTAAATAGCCTGTAGAACTTGGGGTTCAGTGAGGAAGACTCTAGAACAATTTTCAAAATGGTTAGTGTTCTGAGGTATGGACATAGAAGTACTTCCATCGTTCTCAATGACATTTGAGGCAAAAAAACTTACTAAAAACTTCTGCCTTCACAAGGTTTTCAGTCGCAGATATGTTCTCAATCTAAAGGAGGTAATAAGCGTGCCATGCTTGTGTTTTCACGATAAAACTTGAAGAGAACTGTCGGAGCACCTTCACTAATAGCCTTCTCCTCCTTTAGTTTGTTCCACGTTTCAACGGAAGTTGCGTAAAACATTCGCTGGGTGATGTATTCAAGTAATGTTTTCTAGTTCAGAATGGCTTTATACCGTTTCCACAGCAAAGATTTGTGACGCTTCACTTTAGCAATACCAGAAGGAACCCTCTACCACATTACGGATTACTATAGGCTGTCTTAAGCATTTACTGTATCTATTATACCTAGTGACTCTTATGTCCCAGAGTAACACACCTACAGATGATGCGATGTTGGCAGCTAAGGCGATTTGTACTCGTGGGCACATGGATCTGTCAATATTTTTAAACGATGTTTTAGTATAACAAGTTTACTGCCTGAGTCATGAGTAAAAGATATAAATCGTTCACTTACCCTTGGAACAGAAATAAGGAAAGGTTGGGCACATAGTGGTTTAGAAATTCTGTACCTTGTACCATTTTAACAGTCGATAAGTTGTTGTTTTCGTTACCAGGTAGCAGGGTTAGTACATACGCCTGGTGTTGCTGGCAGAATATAGAGAAGTAGTCATTGTTTATCCTTGAGATTATTATTGGTTGATCCAAAGTTGGGGTTGCCTTGATTAAGTTGTCTCGGGATGGGAGCTCGGCGCGGTCGATCATCCATCACCGTGCCATCCTAAAGTTGTTGTTGGGTACTCAGGGGGAAGCTCCTGTCGCAGGGGTACCGACCAGAAGTGTGCCCACAGCCGAAACAAATTAAACGACTGGCCCCAGGGTATACTGCACGTGGATCAATTCGATCACAAATGTGAAAGACGTGCAGTTGACTTTGGCAATGCAAACACCCACGGTGATTAAGACGTGCAGGTTGTTGAACGGAGGTTGTTGGGTAATTACACATTGGGTATATATACAAATCAGTGATGTAAAGGTGTTCCCTAAGCAATGACGAGTTGTAAAGGGTCTGGCTTGCAAAGGTATTGGCAATGTTGCTCGTAGTTGTTTGTTGTGTGTTTGCCATGCTGAATTGTCCGAGGTTAGGTTTGACTGAATGTTGACAATAAAACAAAAACGGCGAGACTTACGAACTTGGTCGTTAGAAGTGAAACTTCGCTGCATACGAGATGGGACATCCGGAGAGGAAAGGGGATGCTACCTCGTGATATTTAGCATCATAAGCGTGGATTTCAGATCCCACAGTACTCTACAAGCGTTAAGGAGCTGTGGAATCACAGGTGCACCACGTTCGACGTTACATCCTATCTAGAGGCAGGTTGACACGGATCACCCTCACGGACTGTAAGTACACATTAAAGCAAAATGAAAACAGAGGCGATGCATCCGGGTCCCAATATATTTATTGTGATGGTACTCCTTTATCTCTCTCTCCAGATATTCCTCTCTATAGGGGTTGAACAATTGATTTGCGGTTGTTACTTTACCAGCTCCAGCTGAAACATCTCCTGTTGAAAGGGCGTAGAATTCTTCTAGCATCCTTTTGGATTGGGTACAACCCAACATCTGGACCACATCTTAGGTTATTTCAGTAAAAGTCGTTGAACGTAATTCTGTGCAGGATGCCAGTAAATTCTCAGCTTCAGAGTCATCATCGTTCAGTTCAGTTATGACCTAGCTGAAGGCATTCACAACCCTAGACCTATTTGTGACTGACAAAATGGTGACTAGGGTCACACAAAAAGATATAGTGTGGGAGCACCCAGAGATTTGTATTACTTCTCGAGTACAAAATATTCGAGTGCAAAAAAAATGTTGTTAGCCTATTGAAGATCCTCTATTAGTGATTCTTAAGTTTCCAAATTGGTGCATAGTGTAGCGGAGCATCAGAGAAGTAACCCCCCCAAATCGGTTTATATTACATTTTAGAATACATCAGCTAGGCTAGTGCCAAAACATTCTTTTCCACTCTGTAATTACAGAATTCAGATTCTTATTTGCAGTAGTAGGTGCGAAAGCCTTTGAAGAGTGACCCAAAGGAGGCGCTCCAGTTTCGTTTTAATCACATCTTGAGTACATCAATCAAACTTTATGTAAAGTTACTTAGGCCTCACAGATCACGGATCACAAGTTCTTAAGTAATCAATCTGGTGCAAAAGCCATTTAAGAACCCCCCAAAGGGGCCACTCGGTTTTGTTTAAATCGCATGTTAAGTACAATAAAACTTCTGAAAATATTCTATAATGCTGTATTGTCTGTGGAAGAATAAGTTCTTATAATCCCAATTTCTTATTTCAGGTTCTAGTTTAAGAAACCGACATGGAGCCAACTAATACATTGCATTCTCCACGTTTCTGGAAAGCCATCAGAAAAGAAAGCATGCTTTGATATGTGGCTCTTCGATTACAAAAACTGGAGTGCTGTGCAGGATGCAGCCAGAAAAAGACTAGGAAAACCTCAATTTGCGAAATCGGTCTACTACAATGCAGTCGTCAGTTTGCCACAACACCTTTCTGAAAATGACGGGTATCATGTCGCATGCTATCAAAATTTTTCAGCCATAACATCTGCAACATCTCTTCCTAATAACGACAGGCAATCTGATGAGGATAGTGAGAAGAATAGGCCCCATTTTAGTTCAACAACAAGCACTGTTGACAATGCAGAATTATCATCATCCGAAATTCTCCCTGCAACCTGTCTTTTCTGTAAGTTGAAGAGTAAAAAGAAAAATGTGGGAGTATTGAACTTTTAGGAGTGTATGAGACATTTGACTAACAACGCTTTACAAATGACTACTCTGCCCGACTAAGATGGATGATAACAAACTCCAACCGTGCATCCTTCATCAACCTCCTGTCAGAGATGACAGGGTTGACAAGGAAAGAAGTTGTCACAGCAGGGCTCATACCAAAACGAGTACAGCGAGCCAATGAAGACCTATGGAAGGTGATCAGACAAATCTGCTACAAACAATCCATTCTTACCATTACCAACAGTGCCCCAAATGTACTTTACAACATCAGCACAGGAAAAGGTACCACCGAAGAAACCAAACAGACCCTTAGTGAGACACAAGGAATTCATAAAATTTTGTGAGGAAGGTCCAATGTACACCGTAATTGCTTTCCTAAAAGGAACACGTAATCTGACGGGCTGTCTCCTTGTCGTTGCCACACACAAAAAAAAATACTTGACCATCAACATATCCTCCAGCATTCACTGACCCCCAGTTCCACTGTTCATGGCCAACCTGGACGAAATGATGGCAAAGACTGATAAAAGTTCGCTTCTGCGTGTCTTGGAAAAGAAAGTGGCAGATCATGGCAGGCCTTCATTGGTTATATCATAGATGGACAGTTTCTACGATATAAGTCTATCTATGATATAAGCAATTACTTTTGGCCTGCCATGATCTGTCACTTTTTTTCCCCCAAGATACCCAGAAGCGAACCTTTTTCAGTCTTTGCTATTACTTCGTCCAGGCTGGCCATGGACAGTGGAACTGGGGTCTGTGGATGCTGGAGGATAAGCTGCATTTCGAGTGGTTTTTTTTTGTGTCTGTGGCAAGGACAAGGAGACGGCCCATCAGATTACGTGTGTTTTTATGGAAGCAATTACGGTGTTCAGTATTTGTCGATTGGTAGCACAACCATCTTCAAATATTTTCATCTTTTCTACCTTCATAGGTCTTTTAAAGTTCAGTGGATCTTCCTCACAAGATTCTATAAATTCCTTATACCTCGCTTTTCCTTTGCTGGGTACTCCAAGAGGCTATGTTTGGTTTCTTCAGTGGTACCTTGGCCAGTTCTGATGTTGTAAAGTAAATATGGGGCATTGTTGATAATGGTATGAAACGGATTGTTTATAGCACAGATTTACCTAATTAGCTTCCGTAGGTGTTCATTGTTTCGTTGTACTCGTTTTGGTATGAGCTCTGCTGTAATATGTTCTTTCCTTGTCAACCCTATCATCTCTGACAGGAGGCCGATGAAGGACGCGCGGGTAGGCTTTGTTATCCATCTTAGTCGGGCAGAGTAGTAATTTGTAAAGCGTTGTTAGTCAAATGTGTCACACACTCCTAAAAGTTCAATACTCCCACATTTTTTCTCTTTCCTCTTCAAATTACAGAAAAGACAGGTTGCAAGGAGTATTCCGGATGATGATGGTTCTGCACTGTCACCATTTCTTATTGTTAAACAAAGATGGAGCGTATTCTTCTCACTATCCTCATTAGATTGCCTATCCCTATTAAGAAAAGATGTTGCAGAAGTTATGGCTGTAAATTTTTTATAGCAGGCGACATGATACCCGTTATTTTCAGCAGGGTTTTGTGGCAAACTTACGACTGCATTGTAGGAGACCGATTTCGCTAATTGAGGTTTTCATAATTTTTTTCTGCCTGCTTCCTGAACAGCACTCCAGTGTTTGTAATCGAAGAGCAAAATATCAAAGCGTGCTTTTTTTTCTGATGGCTTTTCAGAAACGTGGAGAATGCAACGTCTGCTTGCCGGGACATCATTGTTGGAAGAATTATTTGGCTCCATGTCGGTTTCTTAAAGTAATACCTGAAATGAAAAATTGGGATTATAAAAACTCATTCCTCCACAGTCAATACAGCATAATAGAACATTTTCACATCACAAGTTTGATTGATGTACTCAACATGTGATTAAAACGTCACCGAGTGACCCCTTCAGGGCGTTCTTAAATGGCTTTCGCACCGGATTGCAAAACTTCACACAAAATAAAATAAGATGGATGATAACAAAGTCCACCCGTGCATCCTTCACCAGTCTCCTGTCAGAGAAGCCAGGGTTGACAAGGAAAGATGATGTCACAGCAGAGCTCATACCAAAATGAGTATGGAAGCTGATTACACAAATCTGCTACAAACAATCCATTTCATACTATTACCAACAGTGCCCCAAATGTACTTTACAACATCAGCACAGGAAAAGTACCGCCGAAGAAACCAAACAGACCCTTAGCGAGACACAAGGAATTCATAAAATTTTGTGAGGAAGGTCCGATGAACACCGTAATTGCTTCCCTAAAATGAACACGTAATCTGACGGGGTGTCTCCTTGCCCTTGCCACACACACAAAAAAATACTTGACATGCATCATATCTTCCAGCATCCACTGACCTCCAGTTCCACTGTCCAGGGCCAGCCTGGACGAAGTGATGGCAAAGACTGATAAACGACGGAGAGCTTGAGAGAGAAAAAAGAGTGCCTCAATAGCAAAAGGGGAGAACAATAGAAACTAGGAAGCATTAACAATGCGTACAGAAATGATCAGCACCAAACCTTATCATCAACAAATTTTGTTAAAAATCATAGCAGTGGCTTAGTTTTTCAAAATGTAATTCGAAGGTATTCAAGATGAGTGTGCACAGGATATTGCTATGGTTATCTGGATTAGGCATAGGTTTAGAATAAATTATAGTAGAGTGTATGACTGCACAGGTCCTGTAGACTCTCAATAAATCTAATCTGTAATCTGTGGCTTAGTCAAGATAAAAATATTATAGCTGGTAACTGTCATATTGTTGCACAAGTTAATTGTGATTGCAGAATTAAAAATATTAAATCTTTGTTAAGTGATTTCATAAAACAAAGCTTCACGCAACATAGAAACGTACAAGTATATATGTCAGTGAATAGCAAATTTATATAAATATTGGGCAGGGGGATAAAATTCTCTGACAGTTGCAGGAAACTGAGCGATAAATTTCATTGTTTTACATTGTTTTAACCATTGTAATTAGGGAACAATTTCAATCAGCAAACGCCAGGACCATTCTTCGTGCACATGCTATGTCTTTGCTAAGCAGTTGATTGCTAAAAAACAAGGGTAAAATGGCGGAAGACGTTGACGCCCTTTTGAGAGAACTGATCGCAAAGAAGGGAATAAGGAGTGCTGACCTAAACAATGGATTTGTAATGACAGAAACGTTTGAACATGTAATGCGCATAGTTGCAGAACGAGGCATTTCAGAAAATGATGTACGTAAATTTGGAGTCAGTGATGGAGTACTGAAAACAAGTGACAAGGAAGGCAATGTTGAAGAGGTCGACAGAGTGGAGCGCAAGACTAGTTGAACAAGGAAGCTGAACGAGAAGCAGTAATTCAAACGGGCAACAAGCTTTTCAGCACTGCTGTTCGTGGTAATGCACAAGGAAGAGGAATATGGAGTGAAGGTGCGGAAGATCAAGAGGAAGGGCGTGATGAGCAGCCCCTTTCCATAAATTTGTGAGCTCTGAAAAGACAATATGGAGGGAGTTTACGTAACATCAAGATGCCTCTCTCTGTGGTATTAGTTTGTGACCTGGTAGGGCGGCCCTATTCATTGACTCAAGTTTACCTAGCCACAGAGCATGTTGTGGGTGCCCATAACATTGTAGGGATAGGAGCCCTAAGATGCGGCAATACCTTTGAAGTTGAACTTAAAACCAGAGCTGCTAAGCTGAAACTTTTGGAAACATAGATCAAAATCAATGGCTGTGCAGTTGATGCTTATGACTTACATGAAGAGACTATCCAAGCGAGACTTCACTGTATCCAAAGAGGGATAACTCCGCATGAGATCAGTTGTGCCTTTGGTGAGATTGGTACCCTTGAAGCCCACTCCTTCGAAAAACGTGTGGTTCGTGGGCATTCTGTTTGTGAAACTAGAGTTCGTCTCATCACTCACCGTTTGCACGATGGAATCTCGATTGAAGAAGTTCCGGATTTAGTCTCTGTCTGTGGGATCCCATCCCTTGTTATTGTATCTGATCACGCGCCTAAGCACCTAAGGTGTGGAATGCGTGGGCACGTGCGGCGTTTGGTGCGACCCAAGGCAACTCTGCGAGCACCTGTTACAAATTGTGCAACAGGAATAGCGTCAGCGCCAACAGCAGAAAAAAGTGGACACCAGAACCAAGGCGATGTAGCAGAAGCAATTGATGACAATCCAGGGGTCGAGTACTTGTTGCCAGGTGCTCCAGGGTAATCAACCGAGCGGCAACAGCAACAACAAGTGAGCAGAATTAATGCCAATGAAAGTACCAAAAAAGATGAACGTAAACTATCTGGAGAGTTGGCAGGAAAGGCAGATAAGAGCACAAGTAATCTAAATGAAGAAGAGCAATGAATTTGGCCGCCAGCAAAGAGTTCTCGTGGAGGGAAAAGACGAAAGACAAATGAGTCAGGGGTACGTTATTTTTTACAACATAGGAGAATTCGACAATTTACAATTTTGATATCGTTTCTTGCTGTTACATGTCATTTCAAGCAACTGTGACAACCTATCTGCAGTTTAAACAGCTCTGCTTCTCTTTAGGTGTTATGGTTTACACTTTTGGGCCGCATGTTTTTTTTTGTTCTAGGGATTGTTATAACCATGTGCCTGCATCAGTCCATAATTACTATGCTCGGATTAGACGAACAGACCATAATAGAGATTAATGAATAGCATAAGGCGAGTGGTGCAAAGATTAGTGGAGTCAGTGGTTATTGATTTTGAGTTCCTTGTGTGATTCAAGTACTAGTCATTCAAGTCCGATTTTTTTGTTGTCAGTTCTTTGTACGATTCAAGTTGGTAGTATAATGCCTGCATACAGTAATGACAAAATGGCCGATATTCATTTTATGTATGGACATGAAGCGCAACTTCTTTACTAGGCTCAGTTTCCAAACCAACGTGTTCCCGACCCACTCACACTTACATCTGTGCATCGACGACTCAGGGAGCATGGCACTGTTCACCCTCCCAATACTGATGGTTAAAGACCTAGGACCGTTCGGACACCAGGAGTCGAAGAGGAGATTCTGGAAATGGTTGATCATACTCCATCAACAAGCACTAGACAAATTGCTGCTTAAGTATGGATTTCACCCGCAACTGTTTGGAGAACACTGCATGAACTACTGCTGCAATCATAATTAGCGAGTGCAGGCACTTGTAGACCGATATCATGAACCAAGAATGCAATTCTGCCGATGGCTATTAGGACGGTGTGCTAGGAACCTCCTTTTCATGCTTAAGGTTCTGTTGACGACAAGGTCCAGTTTACGAGAGATGCTATTATGAACTCTTATAATAATCACATCTGGGCATATGAAAATCCCCATGCAATTGTGCAATCAAGACAACAGCAGACATGTTCTGTGAATGTATGGGGCGAAATAGTGGGGGACCATTTGATAGGGCCATTTTTCTTGCTGTGGATCCTGAATGGTGAAAACTACCTACATTTCCTGCAACATGATTTGTGTGGTTTATTAGCGGTGCCACTGGATGTAAGGCAAGATGGCTATTTTATGCATGATAATGCTCCTGCACACTTTTGCGTTATTGTACAGTAATTTTTGGGAAATATCTACCCTAATCTGTGGATTGGTAGAGGGGCGCCCATTGCCTGGCCCACACGTTCCTCAGACTATAATCCACTTGACTTCTTTCTTTGGCGTCATTTTTTCGTCTACAGACAGCCAGTTTGAAATGTTGAGATACTACGTGAGCGAATAGTGGCTGGTTTCGAAACGCACGAAATACCCCTGGTATCTTTGCTCGGGTACGGAAGTTAATGAGACAACGCATGGAAGCATGCAGTGAGGCTGGGGGAGGACATTTTGATTTCATTTTAATGTAGTTTTCCGTAATTTGTTTGTAACTCTGTGAGACAACGTCAGCCTTGATGTTTGTTCTGTGCATGACGTTCACATAAATTTATCCCTGGGGTCGGGGGGGGGGGGGGGCAGATCCGTTGATCGGTTCTGGTTAACAGCACGTGATGAAAATCCTCACCGGTATCTCTTTTGGCCTGTGAAGGTCAACCAGTTCCTGTAGATTATGAATAACAAGGTTTTGTTCGTTCAAATTGAACTATGCAGTGTTTTCTGTCAAACCATTTTTCCATTTCTCTTGAAACTGGTTGATCCTACGGGTTTTCCACAAGTGGTTCGTTTTATGTTCTCTTTCTAGAGAATCCATTTCTGGTATTACAACTTGAAAAAGACGTTGAATGATAAACAGAAAGGGGGAATAAGTCGCCCCCCTCCCTATTTCAGTCTCTCCCTAGGTGTATTTATTCTGCTAGCAGTGGAATAATAGCTGTCATGACTATTACTTCACATATCAAGGTTTATTGCTGTGGCTCGATCGGCTTCCGAGATATTAGGTTGGGACGGGAAATTAGGGACCATCTCCGAGGGCCACAGTGCAGTTAGGAAACATTTCCGGACACATGTTCATAGGACTTTTAACCTTCGATTGTATGGTGGAAGTCATCCTTAAAGTTTCTTCATAGGGTTTAGAAACACCCTGTATACACGCACAAGAAACATAACTAAAACTAGAACCCCCTTAAACATACAAAACAAACGCCATAAACAGCAAAACGACTACAGAATTGAAAAGTTAAAATAGGAAATGGAACTAACACAAAAAATACTTCCTTAACAAGAAGGAGGCTGCATGTTTAACAAATTATAAATTCACACACAAAATAGACATACTGTCACTCGCACGAAACAGACTCGCACGCACGGAAGAGAACAGCACGAAACTATAAACATAGAAAAATAAACAAATTTACAAAACGCCTGTATGATACACAAAATAAACGGAAGACAAGAGTTTCAAACACACACTGTGTTCACATCTGACATAACCAGTAAGTAGAAGCAATCCCTTGTTATATGGAATTGGAATAAAAAATTTAGTTAGTTTCGTTCGAGTGAATTCTCATCAGTTTTTTTTTATATTTGTGTACCTACACAGCTGTGAATTCTATGGGGATACAAGCTTAAAAGCCTTTATTAAAACAGTGGACCCGTTTTAAGTTCAGTTAATTCAAGAGTTTACGTTTGCCAAATTTACGTTTATTTAACACTAAAATAAGTCTGTGCCACCATAAAGAATGGTGTAACAGTATGCCTAATGAGCCACATTTTATACTAGGAAATTGAAACTTGCTAGGTTAGCTTTTGATGCTGTCACAATTGATTCAGGTGCACAATTCTGGCATACTGCTTGCATTCTGTATTTAATTTAGTAATAAAAGAAAAGTATCAATGGTTTTCTTCATATCAAGAATCGCGGTAGCAGTCGTTATGTAAGCCTAAGCATGAACTTCCATGTTAAACGTCAAACTTTGAACTCCTACAGTTTAGCCCAGAATTTACATAAACCAACGAAATTCGGTATTTGGGGTCGTGTCGTAACTATTTCACTGCAATGCAAATTTTAATGACAACAATCAAACCGTTCGGCGTCCACAGCATGGTATTTCTTGTTGTTGTTTTTGGGACTCTTTGCCCTCACCTGGAGATCGAACCACTGAACCGATTTTCAAGTCCTATAGCGTAAAACGTTGGTATGGACAAGGCCTAGGGCATATCGCATGCTATTTCAATGTTAACTATGATTTGACCAACAAATTTTTGCAAATCGAGCTAAAGGCTTGAAATTTGGTACACAAGTCATTCTTAGCAGTAGATATCGAACAAGCTATGGAACACCCATATAAATACCCCTACAGGCTCCCCCACTGTCCCTCGATGCCCCCTCATTGAGGTTTGACCAACAAATTCTTGCAGATCGAACTAAAAGCATGAAATTTGACACACAAGCCATTCTTAGTATTACAAATCAAACATCCATGGAACCCCCCGCGGAATTCGCCAAGGGGCCCCCCCCCAGTACTTCCATGTGCCCCCTCCCGGATGCTTGACCAACAATTTATTGCAGATCGAGCGAAACGCTAGATTAGTGGTACACAAGTCATTCTTAGCAGTACACATCGAACCAGCCATTGAACTCCATTAAATACCAAGTCTTCCCTCCCCCTCCCTTCGGCTTGACCAATAAATTATCGCAGACAGTGTTAAAAGAATGAAATTTAGTACACAATTCATTGTTAGCATTACAAATGAACTACCACGAAATCCTCCAAGGCCTCTAAGTGCTTCTCCCCTATTCCCACTCCATAAAACTTGTAGGTCTATATATCTTTACAAAGTCAAAAGCATAAACATTATTGCATTGCGGTACTATATTTTACAACACACGTTATTAAAATACACTCTATCAATGCAGTAATGTTTGTACATTATATTTATTTATTCACACAGCATGAATAGAATATTACTGTATCTTATTATACATAGGCCTATTTTTGTTTAAGTAGAAGCAGTAACACATATCTGCAGAAATGCGTCAGATCTTTTCTCATTTTGTCATGGGGGATATCGGTTTGCCGTCTGAGGAGTAAAGTCTGCTCGTGTTATAACCTGCTGAATATACGATAAAATGTAGGAGATTCGCTCCTAGCCTAAAGGCAGTCGTGCCTGGAGGAAGAAGTCCTACCATCTGACATGGGCTTTTAAACCTTGACTAGAATTACTTAAAATTCCGAAAATTTTAGTTTCAACCAACTCAGATCACGGTCGACTGACATGCACTTGGTCTTGGTAAGCATTAAACTTGTATAATTTTCAACTTCGTTGTGAAAATTACAATTTTAATCAAATCCAAATTTTAATACGTGGGTGTGACTTGTGAAGGTTGTGGCTACATGCTTCGTAAAATTTGTGAAGTTCTGAAGAAGCGTTTAGGAGCGTCAGCTCGAGAAATGAAGTTCATTTTGCGGCGTTCTAAATTTTCCGCCTTAGATGGGAAGGCTATCTCTCTTTACCTAGACATCAACCAAGGCCTTGGCTTATTTTTCGCACCTGACAAGCAATGCTCTTCAGAGACGTATAGCTTATTGCTTAAAAAAACTAGCCCTGTCAAATTAGATCAAATGCTCGGAATAATTCACAATAAGCTGATTTTTGGCACAGATGTTCGTAGTGACATCAAGTTCAACATACTAAAAGTCATCAACTGTCCGTGTTGAGCTAACGCCGCCATCTTGGAAACGTGGCGCCCGATATCGTTTTATTTTTCAATATATCTCGGTAACGGTTGCTCGGGCATGAAAATATGTTCTGTCCAAAAATGTTAACCATGAAGTTTTCTACAAAAAGTGTTCTACTCATTTTTTTCGTAGTTTCAATTATTCAGCTAATAAACGGCGTAGGTAGAAGAATGTTGAGCTAATACTGCCATCTTGGGAACACGCACCAGAAATAGGTTATGTCAATCTATCATGGAAATGGATGCATAAAATATGTTTAATCAGAAATTGTAGTGCATGGAATTGTCTACAGGAAAGGTTCTATTCGGTTTTTTTAAATGAGTCAATGATTCAGCGAATAAACGGGACCCAATAGGGGGGCACGGAATTGCACTCCAAAATTTTCTTAAATACTGCCCCTTGTTTGGACCCAAAATTACAGTAAATCCGGATTCGTAATTTGCTTTTAAAGTGTCTGAAACAATCCGGAATTGTTGTAACACCGAGTTTCCTTAACTCATGGTTTTTCTGAAATACAGACGCCTACAGGGAGGGGACCCGGAATTACCACCACTCCAGCCTTTTTTTTTTCGGAAAATAGTTACAAAAGAGCCGGAGTTATGGTAACTCCGTGTTACTACAATTCCGGATTTTTGCAGACAGTTTTAAAGTAAAATACGTTTCCGTATTTACGGTAATTCCGTGTCTCCTGTAAGCGTCTGTATTTTAGAAAAATCTACAGTTAGGTAACTCCGTGTTACTACAATTTCGGAGTATTTCAGACACTTTTAACGCAAATTACGAATCCGGAGTTACTGTAATTCCGGGTCCAAACAGGGGTCAGTATTTGAGAAAATTTCGGAGTTAACATAACTCCGTGTATGTACAATTCTGGCGACCCACAAATAGGCCACGCGTGTGGCCACCATGCACCAAATGCACATCACACTGCATGTAGTTGGATGGCTTGGAGCCCAAAATTGATGGAATTTGTCACTTTCTGTGAAAAGCTGGCATGCGTATGAAGAGTATCTGGAAAAAGAGCTATGATAGCAAGTTGAAAACATACCCTGGGGGAGATGGAGGGGGTGATTTACTCTATCAAAAACGGTAGTTATAGTTATTTTCGTGTTCAAAGTATTCTTGCGAGCCCCCTAATATCCCAAAATGGATATGATTAGGATTTTCTGAGAGGTGGGGATATATTCTTTCCCTCAATCATAACCAAAATTGTTTAACTTATATAGGGACCGTCCTACGAACATTTAAATGTGAAGAGGTAGCAGGGAAAGCCTATGGTGATTATCGAATTCAAAGTGCTCTAGCGAGCCTTCTAATAAGCAGAAATGAGCATGCTTAGGATTTTTTGAAAGGTGATGATCTGTTCTTTCCAACAACTCTAACTTAAATTGTTTAACTTAGGTAGGGACCGTTATACACCCATTTAAAGGTGACGAAGTAATGGCATAGCGGCAAAAGCGCACTTTGATTTTCGAATTTAATGTGCTCTTGCAAGCATTCTAATACCCCAAAATGTACATGCTTATGCTTAGGATTTTCTGAACGGTGGGGTTCTATTCTTTCCATCAATCCCAACTGTAATTTAGTGCCAACACATTGGAAAACTGCTCACATCATCCCAGTATACAAAAAAGGGTGTAAATTAACCCCTAAAAATTACCGTCCTATTTGCCTTTTTTCAGTTGTTGCAAAAGTGGTGGATAAATAATTCTTGCTACAATTCTAGAAGATCAGCCTGCAACTGACAGCAAGTCTTCGCAACACGGATACACAAAGAAAAGATCTTGTGCGACAAACTTGTTGTCTGGCATCACTTACTGGAAAAAGAATCTTGACAACGGTATTCCGACTGACATTGTCTACACTGATTTCGTAGATGCGTTTGGTAATATGCCACATGACGTACTATTTCTTAAATTAAAAAAATTAAGGAATAAATATGGCTTTGTTCAATTGGATTTGTGACTACTTGAAGGGTCGCCATCACAGAGTCGTTATTGGGGCAGAGTCAAGTGACTGGGCAGAAAATAGTTGTGGTATTCCTCAAGGTGGCACACTCAGTGGATGGCTATTCAACTTATTTATTAGTGACATCACTACGTTTATTTCTTCCCTAATTGCCTTGTTATATGCAGATGATCTTAAAATCTATAACAGATCTGATTCACTTGAAAGTTGCCAGCAGCTTCAAGATGACCTTGATCAGTTAGATAAATGGGCAGCTGACAATAAAATGCAGTTTCACCCAGAGATATGTGTTATTCTATGTATTGGCAAATGCAAGGCTGTTGATTTTCACTATTACGTATCTGGTCCTCAGTTGCAAGAACACACTGTCGTGAAAGATTTGAGCATCCTGTGGACAACCAACTTAAGTTTCATAATCAGGTGCAACAAGTTGTGAATGATGCCCGGAAAACGTTTTTTATTCCAAAGTAAATGTTCAAATCATGGACACTTACGAATACAAGAAGATTGTATATGGCGTTTATCCGACCAAAACTTGAATACTGTGTACACGCCTGGTCACCCCATTACAGTAGTGATACTTACAGGTTGGAACAGGTTCAGAGAGCCGTTACCAGGCACTGTTCTTCGCTGAAGGGTTTGTCTTACGAAGAACGTTTGAAAAGGCTTAACCTGACAACCCTTGTTGATAGGCGTTTAAGGGATGACCTTATCAAAACCAGTCAAATTCTGTCTGGCGAAGTGATTTTGCTGCTGACCAGTTTTTTCAACGGTCGGCTGTCATATAAACCAGAGGACACAGCATGAAGTTGACGAAACCACGAATCCGCACCATTGTTGGACAGTCTTGTTACACAGTGAGAGCCATTAATTCTTAAAACGCACTCTCAGAAGTGTTGTGGCAGCACCTTCAACCAGCAGTTGGAAGAGACAATACGATCTGACTCAGTGTTAAAGTGTTTTTGTTTCATGTTTTGTTGTGAACCGGTTACATAAGCTTGCTTTCTTCCGGTATTAATTTAATTTAAATTTAATTGTTCAACGTAGATTCGGGCTGTTATACGCCCATTTAAAGGTGAAGAGGTAAAAGCGTAGTGACAAAATCATAATGTTGACTTTCGAATTCAAAGTGCTCTTACGAGCTCTGTAATAGTCCGAAACGGACATGCTTAGGATTTTCTTAAAGGTTGGGATCAATTTTTTCTATCAATCCTAACAGAAATTGTTTAACTTATATAGGGACCGCCCTACACCTATCTTCAGATGTAGCTGTAATTGGTGTAGTGGCTATTTTGAATTTCTAAGTGAAATCGGAATGCTCATATTTGTGTTTGTATCTAAGCTAAACAATTTCGGTTAAGATTGATGAAAAGAATAGAACAATTTGGGCACAGATGTTTGTAATGACATCAAGTTCAACATACTAAAAGTCCTCAGCTGTCCGTGTTGAGCTAACGCCACCATCTTGGAAACATGTTGCCCGATATCCGTTTTTTCAATATATCTCTGTAACGGTTCCTTGGGCATAAAAATATGTTCTATCCAAAATTGTTGAGCATAAATTTCTGTACAAAAAAATGTTCTATTCATTTTTTTCGTAGAATCAATGATTCAGCCAATAATCAACAAACGTTTTTACCATCACGACATTACCCCTTCACCATTAACTGGGCATGGGCTGTTCCCTCTTTAAGTTAACAATTTGGTTATGATTGATGGAAAGAATAGATACTCACCTTTCAGAAAATCCTAAGCATGTTCATTTCACAAGAGCACTTTGAATTCGAAAATCAACAAACGCTTTTGTCGTCACGCTATTACCTCTTCACTTTTAACTAGGCATATGTTGTTCCCTCTCTAAGCTAAACAATTTCAGCTAGGATTGATTGAAAGAATAGATCCCCACTTTTCATAAAATTCTACGCATGTTCATTTCTGACTATTAGAGAGCTCGCTAGAGCACTTTGAATTCGAAAATCACCATACACTTTCGCTGCTACCTCTGCCCCTATCTTAAGTTAAACATTTTTAAGATTCATGGAAAGAATAGATCCCCACCTTTCAGAAAATTCTAATCATATCCATATCGGGCCATTAGAGAACTCGAAAAAATACTTTGAACACGAATATCACTACAACTACAGTATTTGGTGGGGTAAATCACCCCTTCCACCTCCCCATGGGTTTTTTTGAACGTGCTATCATATCTTTTTTTCTAGTTACTCGTCATATGCTCTCATGCTTTTCACAGAAAGTGACAAATTCCGTAAATTTTGGGTCCCAAGCCATCTAACTATGTGAAATGAAAGTGCATTAGTTGCATGGGGGAGAAGGGGGGGGGAAGCACATGCGCGGCCTCTTTGACTGAATCATTGACTAAGATTTAAAAAAAAAAAACGAAAAGAACCTTTTTTGTAGACAATTCTATGCTCTACAATTTCGTTTGAAACATATTTTATGCAGCCGTTTCCGTGATAGATTGAGTGCGGGCGCATGTTTCCAAGATGACGGCATTACCTGAACATACTTATACACCGTTTATTGGCTGAATCATTGAATCTACGAAAAAAATGAATTGAACATTTTTGTAGAAAATTTCATGCTCTACATTGTTGGACAGAAAATATTTTCATGCCCGAGCAACTGTTACCGAGATATTTTGAAAAAACCCATATCGGGCACCATTTTTCCAAGATGGCGCCGTTAGCTGAACACGGACAGCTGAGGACTTTTAGAACGGTGAACCTAAGACCACTACGAACATCTGTGCCAAAAATCAGCTTATTATGAATTATTCCGCGTTTCGAACTAAATTTGGTCTAATTTGACTGGGCTACAGGTCTCTTCACCCCCAGGTTACCTACAGGTTATCTACAGGTTACCCCCAGCCTAATTACTGGCGTTGAGTTATGGTGCGTAAATTTGTGACAGCTACGCCATTAAATTAAATAGCCACAATTTAAAGAAACAAATATGAAATTGGCCGAGTCACCTATTACAGTATAAGGTCGTATAGGAAGCATATTGACGTTTTTTGAAAAAAAAGAACTCATTATGGGGTTACAAACATTCGGTAACTTTGGTCTGCAGTCGACTTGGGGCGTGGCAACCCATCAGTTGCCGACGGAACTGTCGTGAACGCCAAATGCTACTGCATTCAGGCAGAGGAAAATTTCACATTATTGACAGTTGTTTTAGAACACTGTTTTCGCCACAGCAAATTAAAATAGATGTAAAAGTAACTAGTTTAAGGCATCAGATTAATATCAGTAATAATGTCACGAGAGCGTAGTTTTTTATCGACATATTTTCTCAACCAAGAGTTACATTCCGAAGCTGAAAAACAAACGGAGTGCCTGCACGAGGTGTTTTTATCAGCTTGAGAATGTAACCAGTGGTTCAGACAATTTATCGATACTCAAACTAGACTCGAATTGTATTTCAAACGAGAATATACCGTCTCCCTTAAACATAAGATTTAAAATAAAAACTTCAACTTGCATAATACGGTATTGTTGTATAGCAGTGGTTCTCGCTTGAATTCACAATTCCTGGTTTCACGAAATGATAAAAGCGTACAAATTGTCATCAAATGCACTCAGTGGTTTGTTAGTATCGTAGGAACGTTATTTTCTACTGTCTCCATGAATAGAGTAATTTTGCTCCCCCAATGATTTAACACAAACTTAACCGAAACCGAAAGTAACTCTCCGTGAAAACAGCACACCGGTCTATTCCGACACTTTTTGCATATTGCGGGAAAAAGCTCGTGTGACGTTACACTCTATGCGTAGGCGCCCCACTGACGTCACGTATTTCTGTGATCTGTGGATCCAACAAGGCTGCCGTTTTCGATCTGATCAATCGACGCAACTCGGGACTAACAAACTAATGAATACTAATTATAAAACGTAAGTCGGACCGCTCCGAACGTAAAAAGTGTGTTCGTGTGTATTAAGCTACCGAATTCCAACCGACAACACAACTGAAAATAAGCACTACACGCCGGACAGCCAGCGCTAGCTGAAAATGGTAACCATGGTAACGAGTAAGTACGGCTACTATGCACGACCCCAAAGATGGACCGACTAGAGAAGATGGTTCACCACGGGTTTTCGTAATTATTGTTATCGGCGAATAAGCTTGCACCGTAGTGTGACGTAATAAACACCATTTTTGTTTTATCTGAAAGATTTGCACACAAACCAATGACGTCATGTATTTCTGTGCTGAGTGGATCCAACATGGCCGCGGTTCTTGGTCTGACGAATCGACGCAACTCTGGACTAAAAAAGTTACTGAATACTGATTATGAAACGTAAGCTGGACCACTCCGAACGTAAAAATTGTATTCTAGTGTATTAAGCTACCAAAATCCAATCGGCAACATGACTGAAAATGAACAACGTTTTTTTGTATCCGGTCAACAAACGGCATCGCTGGCTCGCTGGCTCAAAATGGTAGGCCTAACGTAAAAGTACGGCTACACTATGGCGCGACCGGGGAGATTAACCATGAATCGTTGTCTCAACAGCCTCTGCAGCACCGTTCGATGCCTCCGGTTGTTGTTTATTATTTATGACAAGTCAGTTCAAGCTGTACGGATTTATTAGCACTTGTTTTATACATAAAAAAATAAAAAGAAACAATCCACTCGGATTTTGAGTCCCTTATTGCCGGGTGTTCTAGTAAAAAAAAAAAATGCTTCGTTTTTTTCAGTTACTGGTTTGATAACTGCATTGCGTTATGTTTTCTGAATAAAGTTGTTAATTCGTAGCACATCATAGCTACTCACCTGTTTGCATACGTGCATGCGCTGCGGAGCCAACGATTTTTTTAATAGTGTTAAAACATCATACAGTTTTATTAAAACACTGTTGTGTCCAGGACTTACACATAAAACGTGGGATATTCCAGGGTATTTTTTTCCCTTTTTGGCTTAATAGAAACATTTATATTATTCTTATTTCACCTC